>JASSUY010030744.1:0-39573 GCA_032466535.1 Forpus xanthops | reverse complement strand
AATTAGGTGTCTAACCTATTATAACCCACCAAAATACCTCTATTAGCAGATAGCTCGTTGCTCCAGCAATAATAGTCTTTGAAAACAGTAGTGATGAACAGTAGTGGCATTTCTGCTATGAAAGCAAAGGCTCAGTGTGAAGTTTTGCAAATGCTTGCAAGTCTACGTGTGCTATTACTATCCAGCCTAGCCAGGTTAGGGATGACTTGATGCATCTCTGTGCTGGAATCACAGCTCCTGCTGTAGTGGAGTTTATCCTGGGGAAACCTTGGTGCATCCTTTTGAAATGCCACAATCCAGTTTCTATTTTTATTCCTCATTAGAATTCCATTAATCCACTCAGTTACTATTTCAGCAATTTCAAGGGGTCTTTGTTTCTCCTCTCGAGATGGTGTACAGTATGCAATGAAGTGCTTTATGTTAAGAGTTGCCTGCATCGAGTGCTCTGTGAAGCAGGTAATGACAAGGTGTGCACTTAAAACTAGTTTGCAAAATTGGAGAGGGTACAGAGAAGAACTGTGTCAACTCTTTGAAGCCTGAAAATGAGACTTTAACATGCATGCCATCTGAACTTCTGTTTCAGACATCTAAGAGGACTTGATCATGGTATGTAAGTACCTCTCTGGAAAGAAAGACATCAAATAGATAGCATAGGGCTCGTTAATCTAACATCCGCGCACATAACGAGATCAGGAGATAGGAGTCAAGGCTAGACAAATTCAGTCCTTCTGTATGAGGATAACTAGCCATTAGACGTCCTTATTGCAGAGACGTGATAGATTTGGCATGGCTTCCAAGCTTTAAATCAAGATTTGAATGTCTTTGTATAAGATACACTTTAGCCCAGCTACAGTCTTGACGTAGAGTGATGGGACCAGCTTTTATGGTAGGAAATCTGATGGGATAATCAGAATTGCTCTCTCTGGCCTTTAAAATCTATGAATCTATGAATTTATAATGCTTTTTAAAGTGCTTTTACATTGAATAAATGCCCACAAGATGCTCTACTCTTGTTGCTCAGTTCACCACCCATATTATTTTTTATCTGCTAAAGTCAGATTCATGCAGTTCCTTTGTGGCTTCTTTATAGCTTTTACCCCAAAAGTGTGTCTAGCTTTTCCACAGAGAGATGCTGAGTGTACTGCTGATGGGCACAGCTAATCCATGTTAGGTAAAGAAGTTGTAGGGTTCTAAAACAGGAAAGGATGCCCGTGATCCTTTCTGTCCTCTGCAACTGTACCATATGGTCTCATCAGGAAACTCAGCAAGTTCTTTCTCAGAGCATGTAGGGAAAGACAATGCTGTTGTGTGAGTATCACCACACATTCAGCTCAGTGGCTTCATTGCAGATGCTCACCAGATGATGGTTTGTCCTCCTCTTGTGCTGGGCATGGTGTGTTGAGCGTCCCACAGGGTTGCATTAATTCAATCACAGCTCCTTTTCCTGCCTTGCCCTAGCCTCTTTGGGGTTTTCTACATTCCCCATTGTGTTTGGAGGCCAAACTGTGCACTTGAAATGCTGTTCTCCCACTTGGGATGCTAAAGATGTCACAAGCTCCCCATAGAATAGTGAGGGTTGGAAAGGACCTTAAGATCATCTAATTCCAACCCCTCTGCCGTGGCTTCTATTGGATAGGGTCCCAAAATGCCAAGTTATGGGCAGTCCCAGCTCTATTTTTTCTCTGTTTGGGAAATGAATATGTCTAATGAAGGAAGAAGTCAACTTTGTGCTGGGATTTTGAAACACTCTTGGTTTTTATTGAGTAACACTATTGTAGTAATAAACACAACGTGCTTTATCCCTCTTTGCTCTACTTACTCTTTCTGCAGAAGTCTTTGGGGTGATTTAAATTCTTGTGCAGTCCAGGACTTGCCTCCTGACCCAAGGGGATCTTTATAGGTCTGTGTGGCTGATCTCACATATGCACACCTCCTGCTCCCTTTTCCTGCTATAAAAATGGAAATCTTCCTCATGTGTTGCATAAAATCATAGCCAAGACAGTTGATACTGTCCATGTGTACTGGATCACTGTCCTGCCAGATCATGACCTTATAGGCTTTGTATTTATGCCGTGTCATATGAAAGTGCCCAGAGTAGAGAGAGACCTTCCCTATTGTTTGCCTCTTCTTTCTCTAATTCTTTGGAGGCTGTTCCTGTTGAGCACAGGGATAATGCTTCAGCTTAGGCAAGCCTTAAGTTTGGTGAGGTTTTTTGGTCTTGTTGCTTTTTTCTTTCAGGGAGAAAAACAATGCCAAACACACAAAAAGAAGCTCAAATACTGCATGAATGTATCTTATTGATGGCTTCTTTCCTACTTATTTTAATGAAGGTTTTGCATCTCTCAGTGAATGCCTCATAAATAAGTAAAAGAAATCACCAGTCATAAAGGGGTTGGTTTGGTGCATCTTGTCTGCAGGGCTGATCAGTGGAGAATATACTAAAGGAATCAAACCTGTTCTGGCCAGATGGAGAACTGAGTGCTCTAATGGGTCTGTTCCCTCTCTAATTCCTTTCCTTGCTCATTAATAACTTCCTGTGACAGGTTGGTGCCATGTGCAGTCCCATTACCTTGGTGTGAGAGGCTGAGCTGTGGATTTTTCAGCAACCCCCAGGTGTGATTAAGTTTCCATTGCCATCCCTAAGAAGTTTCTTATCCCCTATTGATTTTAAGGATTGCAGTGTCATTAATGTCTGGTGCCAGACTCCTAGTTTATATGAATCAGTGCAACTCCAATAGCAGTGATCTCTTCTGAATGTGCCTCATCCTGTTCCAGAATGCATACCTTGTCCTTTTCAGGTAGCTGACCTTTAGGTAAGTGTGTAAATATTATGCTTGGATTAGAATATTAGATAAAGTTTTAGGGTAGGGTCTTAAAATTGAGGCATTGTCTCACCTGACTTACAAGTGCATTCTTGCATTCCTGCCATGCACTTTGCATTCCTGTCTCAGATTCTTTTCTTTGCTTTCCAAGCTATTTAACAAATGTGAAAGCTCTTGGATTTGCTTTGGTATAAAATGGGGTGAAGTCTTGAACAGATTTGTGCAATAGGGAAGCTGCTTCCTGCCCCAGTCTTCTCCAAAGTAGGCAGTAGCAAAGTTCTGTACCGGTTTTGCAGAGAACTAAGATCCATCTTCCATCAACCTCATCTTCATTGGGAGGAAGAATAGCTTTCACTTTGAATTATCCTGCCTTTGCAGCTCAGGTTAGAGAGGTGCCTGGATGCTGCAGCTGCTGTTTTCCCCTCTGGAGCTGCACACATGACATTAACATTTTCTTAGAACTTCATTGTCTATGTAAGTGCTTTCTCTACATTGACTTGCTCTCCCTTCTCCAAGGACCACACTCCGCTTTGTTCTGATGTGCCCAGGAGTATTTTTAGATGATGCAAAGTTTTCCCTTTGAAACAGACAGAGTATAGATTGCACAAGGGATTGGTTCATTAGCATTGCAGAGGGAGGGAGAGTGAATTACAATGTCTGTGAGATCTCTGCAGGATCAATGCTGGTCTAGAGAAAGAAATGGTTATTAGTGAAAACTTCAATTTATTCTTTAAAACATTCTCAGTACAGCAAAGGATAATAATTACTAACTCAGTTATGGACAGTGCCTTGAGGCTTTATTGTACTGAATCACCTAACCAGACACTACAATCTGTTATTACAATCAGCATGGTTTGGGTTGGACCTTAAAGCTCATCCAGTTCCAACCCATGCCATGGGCAGGGACACCTTCCACTAGAGCAGGTTCCTCCAAGCCCCTGTGTCCAACCTGGCCTTGAGCACTGGCAGGGATGGGGCAGCCATAGCTTCTCTGGGCACCCTGTGCCAGTGCCTCAGCACCCTCACAGGGAACAGCTTCTTCCATATATCTAGTCTAAATCTACCCTCTTCTACTTTACAGCCATTATGGAGGGATGGAAGGTTTTCTTGCTTTTACAAGGTGTCATATCCCATCATCTCATAGTGCGTGATACATGGATTCACCATTTATGCACCCAAGGAACCTAATTTATCTGGTTTTGGGTGGCAGCCATTGCTAGATGTTGCCCCCTTTGTCTCATGAATTACTTGTCCAAACACCACTTCACTGTACTGTTAAATACTATAATTAAATGCCAAAACAGATGAACAGAAATATGTACTATTTTCTCTACCGAAGTGTACCTCTTTATCTTCTCTTTCTCTGTTGTTGACAGTGACCTCTCTGGAAAGAAGCCTTCGATCTCTGGGGACCTCAGACGACACTCAAGAGCTGCAGGATGGACTGTGAGTCTTTCTTGAATCACTGCAGATCTCGCTTTGTCCCACCCCTTTCTCTCTTTCCTCATTTATCCTCACCCCATCTTCTGTCCTTCTTTTATAACTTGATCCTTTTTTGTCCTTTTTGTAAATGATTAATGTCAATAGCATGTGCACTGGTTTCAGGTGACAGAGAGTGGTTGGTGGATAGCAGGATGACAGTGAACGAGGGATTTGTGGCTCTGCATGCATCACTGTTCTTTGTTGTTCATTGTGTTTTGTTGTTGCGGGAGTTATTTGTTTTTAACGTGACATCAGAGTTGGATGCAGTGCTGGTTTTGGTAGGGATGGAGTTAATTGTCTTCGTAGTAGCTAATGTTGGGCTGTGATTTGGATTTGTGCTGGAAGCAGTGTTGATAACACAGAAGTGTTACGTTATCACTGAGCAGAGCTTACACAAAGTCAAGGCCTTTTCTGCTCCTCACCCCAGCAGTGAGTAGGCTGGGGGTGCACAAGGAACTGGGAGCTGACCCCAGCTGACACAAGGGATATTCCATACTTTATGGCGTCATACTCAGTATATAAAGCCGGGGGAAGAAGAAAAGGGGATGAGTTCAGAGTGATGATGTTTGTCTTCCCAAGTCACTGTTACATGTGATGGAGCGTGTTCTGGAGATGGCTGAACCCCTGCCTGACCATGGAGAGGGGTGAATAAATACCTTGCTTTGCTTCTCTTTGCTTGTGTGTGTGGCTTTTGCTTTGCTTATAAAACTGTCTCAGTGCATGAGTTTCCTTACTTTTCTTTTCCGATTCTGTCCCCTATGCCACAGGGCAGGAGTGAACAAGTAGCTGTGTGGTGCTTAGTTGGGGTTAAACCTTGACAGGTGCTTATAGAATCATAGAACGGTTTGGGTTGGAAAGGACCTTAAGATCATCCATGCAGTTCCAACCCCCTGCCATGGGCAGGGATGCTTCACACTGAACCATGTCACCCAAGGCTCTGTCCAGCCTGGCCTTGAACACTGCTAGGGATGGAGCATGCACAACTTCTCTGGGCACCCTGTGCCAGTGCCTCACCACCCGTAAAGAACTTCTTCCTTATACCTGACCTGAACTTCCCCTGTTTCAGTTTGAAGCCATCACCCCTTTTCTTAATCACTGCAGCCCCTGATGAAAAGCTTATGTAGCCTTTTCCTCCCTCTCCCCATTATACTTTGCTAAAGACCATTAACCCAAGAGAGGAAAGAAGCGAGAATGAGCTGTAATATATTTTATAGGTGGAAAAATATGTTGTGGTGCTGAAACCTGCATCACACAACGCAACATAGAGGAAATGAAACTTCAGTTTCACTTGCAGTGGATGCAGTTCATTAAACTCTGTCTTCTAGATACATGTATACACGAACTCACACAGTCAGTTTTCATTGTACACATGCTAATTAGAGAATTAAAATGCCTTTTCCAAATGTAGCACCATTTATTAAAGCTGCTTCAATTCATGCAGCTCACGTGCGGAAATCAGCTTCTTAGGCTGTGGCTCTGATTTTGTGTGTGTGACTGCAGTTCCTGCTGAGATTCGGCTCTGAACAAAGGGGACAGTTTGATTTCTGTTTCTTTATATTGGCTTTAGACACTGTAATTTGCTTGATGGACTTGACTGACCTTCTCAGTGCAATAGAAACTCTTATGCGGGTTTGCAGTCTGCCTTCTTCTCAATCCATTGCTTTAATCAGTGTCTCAGATCTGCCCTAATTCACAGGTACTCTGTTGTGCAAACTTGAAGATTAAAAATAGCAATAATAGTCAGAAGTTGGGACTAAATTTAGGAGGCTGGAGAGGCTTCAAGAGTGAAGAGTCAGTCTGTGGATGGATGTAACCGCAGATGTTTACATGCACAAATCTATTCGTAGCATTACCTTATGGAGATCCTTAACGCAGGAAAGACTTCTTATTCCATCACACAGCAGCTATTGTGTTGCACTTCTATTCTTATTTAAGAATCAGTTGCTTGACTCTTCAGAGCACTCCAAAAGCTATAGCTGGATAGTTTCCTTCTTTCCTGTGCAGTCACGTAACTAGATGTATAATGCACTAATAGCAATCATTATTTTTGATCTGGGAATTAAAAAAATGGTCTGGATAGCAAAATGCAGTTTATTTTTATGTTAACTGTACTTCCCTGCTGCAGGATCATAGAATCATAGAATAGATAGGGTTGGAAAGGACCTTAGCATCAACTAGTTCCAAACCCCCTGCCATGGGCAGGGACACCTCCCACTAAACCATGCTACCCAAGGCTTTGTCCAACCCGGCCTTGAACACTGCCAGGGGTGGAGCATTCACAACTTCCCTGGGCAACACATTCCAGTGCCTCACCACCCTTACAGTAAAGAATTTCTTCCTTATATCCAATTTAAACTTCCCCTGTTTATTAAGTTTGAACCCATTGCCCCTTGTCCTCTCAATACAATCCCTAATGAAGAGTCCCTCCCCAGCATCCCTATAGGCTCCCTTTAGACACTGGAAGGCTGCTATGAGGTCTCCACACAACCTTCTCTTCTCCAGGCTAAACAGCCCCAACTTTCTCATCCCATTTCATATGGGAGGTGCTCCAGTCCCCTGATCATCTTCGTGGGCCTCCTCTGCACTTGTTCCAACAGTTCCATGTCCTTTTTATTTTGAGGACAGAAGTGCCCAAGTGCTGCAAGTGAGGTCTCACTGCAGCAGAGCAGAGGGACAGGATCACCTCCTTTGACCTGCTGGTAGATGCAGCCGAGGATAAGGCTGGTCACGAGGCTGTGAGCACGCACTGAAGCTGGCTCATGTTCAGCTTTTCATCAGCCAACACCCCCAGGTCCTTCTCTTGGTTCATCCTTTCTCCCCATGCTTTAGCAGAAAGTTTCTTCTGATTTCTCCCTTTCAGCTCTTTGCATCTCCAAACTGAACAGTTCCATGGTGCAAGCAGAGGAGGACCAGCAGCTCAATCCTCCCATTCTTTCCTCCTCTCCTAACACTGCTGTATCCTTCACATTGCCCCCTATTTCATTGCCTGATGCATGCAAAGAGCCTTGAATGCTCTACAAGGATGTCCGCTTGTCTCTCGTGAGAGCTGCACCAGCAAAAAGCAGCATGCCATGAATCACGAGAGCTGGCAGTGCTGCATATATCTCTATGTTCAGGAGCAAGCAGAGGGTCAGCTCTTCAGGTGAGACCTTTGGGGCAATGTTTTCTGCTTCCTCGGCTGCAAATCACGGCTTAATCTTCCTCCTTTGCCACTTAACCCCTTTCCTTCAAAGGCTGATGCATGTTTCTCCTTGAACATCCTCTAACTTGGCTGGGGAGCACGAGTGAACATTTGGTGGTTTCATAGCCTTGGGCATTGGGAAAGCAAAGTGTTTGCAGGCATCTGATAGTAAAATTGCCATACTTTTTATGTTGATACTAATTAGGTGACTATTACTGCTTAAAAATGAGACTGTGAGGCAGGCGAGGAGAAGGAAGAGTAGTCGGAAACAGGGATTCATGGGGAAACATAGTCCTGCCACATAGGACATTTAGCTACCATGGTCCATATACTGCAAAAGTATTTGCTTACCTAGCTGCAGGATCCTGCTTAAGCAGAACAAACCCAAAGTTGTCTGACTCCTTTTCAAATCCATGTAGACTGTTTGCCTCTTAAGCTCAGGATTTGTAAGTGCATCAGGTAAGGGCAAGTTGCTTGTTGTCAGACTGGGCTGTTCCCTTTTCTGCTATGGGTTCTTTCCCATTGATAGCTGTGTTGTTCAGAATAAGGGCTGTGTCTGTGGCTAGGGGATTTGGGATAGTTCTTCCCAAATGGATGTCAGCTCTATTCAGGGAGGCAGACTTGGCTGTTCCGGTGCTAGTAGGGGATAGGTGGATCCAACAGTGAATAATGTTGGTCCAGGCTCTTTCTAGAACCAACACAAATACCTGTGTTACTAGATGCTTACTCCCTATGTGCTACATGCTTCCACTGGATGTCCTGGCAAATGAGACATAAACCCTCATAAGAAGCTCTGAATGGAGTCTGCTGAATGCAGCTGACCCTGGATTAACTGCGGAGAGAATGAGAGTAAAAGATGCATAAAGGTGAGGAGCTGGGCCCAGTAGGCAATGCTGACAGCTTTCTCCAGTGATGCTTGGCTACAGCTTGCTAAGTACTGATATGTTGGAGGAATAATCGACTGCTTCTTTTCCTGACCTTTAAATAATCCAAGCTCCCAAGGCATTTTTCTGCCTGCTTAGCCAGAGGGTGTAGAATGCAGGGTTTCTCTGACATTAGGCAGTGAAGACTACTAGCTTTTAATGTAGGCAAATACAATTAAGCACCCAGATAAAGCACTGTCTCCAGGAGACAATGAAAACCAGTCTCTATTCTTGTGCGTGGGTATGTCTGGTTCATCTGCCAACACCCTCAAAGAAGAGGCTGGGAATGAAAGCATCCCTGTAACCTGGGCAATGCTCTCTGAGAAGTATGAGAGACCTCAGAGCTGCTTCCAGTATGTGAAGGGGACTACAAGGATGCTGGAGAGGGACTCCTTATCAGGACTGTATCGATAGGCCAAGGGGTGATGGGTTCAAACTGAAACAGGGGAAGTTCTGGTTGGGTATAAGGAAGAAATTCTTTACTGTGAGGGTGCTGAGGCACAGAGTACCCTAGGATGTTGTGAATGCTCCATCCCTGTCAGTGATCAAGGCCAGTTTGGACAGAGGCTTGTGTGCCATGGTGTAGTGGAGGGTGTCCCTGCCCATGGCAGAGGGTTGGATCTGGGTGATCTTAAGGTCCTTTCCAACCTAACCCATTCTATGATTCTATGATTCTAAGTGAGATGCACTTCCCTGCATCAGTCTTGCCCATGTTTATTCATTATTGACCTAGCACATCAGAGTGAAGGATGCTTGTGCTCATCTGAATAGAGAAACTTGGGTCCTGAGGCATCCCCTTACAAGTGTAGCCATGGGATCAAGGCTTCCTCTGTGTAACACCAGATTTTTTTTCCTTGGAAAAAAATTTAAGTTAAAAAAGGTAAAAATAGCATTTTTATGTCTTTTTCGCATTCTGACCCAGTCTTATTGTGACCTCATAAATGAAACATGGTCATGCAGGTTACAAGTGGCGTTTGATGGCTACCTCAAAGCCATGAGATTGAACTTTTAGTGGTCCTTGATGCCCTTTTTGTGGAGGCTGGTTGGCCACAGCAGCAATCCTTGCACTCCAAACAAGCCTTCCTGCATCGCTTGTCTCCATGAGGAGTGTATCATCTGGGATGTAGCCCATGAGTCTTCACTCTCTTGCATTTCTGGGTCCATTGCCAGTCCCTAGCAGAAGAATTTGCCTATTTAGGGAGGAGTTATAAGGGTATTTTAGGTTTGTTTTTTTTTTTTTATCACTGATGAGATTTTTAGTGTGTCCATAGTGCAAAGTGTCTTGATTTCTCTCTGGAACTGTTCACAAACTGCATAGATGTGGCCCTCAGTTATAAGCTTTAGCGGTGGTCTTGGCAGTGCTGGGGTAATGGTTGGACTTGATGATCTTAAAGGTTTTTTTTCAGCCTACTTGATTCCATGATTCTGTGATTCTTCTAATTTGAGGAAAAGCCCATATTTCAGGTTCCACCTCCCTCCTCCCACTGGCATGATTCTATTATTGAAATTAATAGGGGGTTTCTGTGTAGCTAAGAGAGGGCTGAGCTCCACATCTGCAAAGTGTGAGAGAACCAACCTGCTTTTCTGATTGAATTGATGCAGCAATCATAGAATCACGGAATGGTTTGGGTTGGAAAGGACCTTAAAGTTCATGCAGTTCCAACCCCCTGCCATGGGCAGGGGCGCCTCACTCTAGACCATGTCACCCCAGGCTCTGTCTAACCTGACCTTGAATGCTGCCAGGGTTGGAGCGTTTGCCACTTCCTTGGGCACCCTGTGGCAGCTCCTCAGCACCCTCACAGTAAAGAACTTCTTCCTTATATCCAGCCTGAACTTCCCCTCTTTCAGTTTGAACGCATCACCCATTTCCTGTCACTACAGTCTCTATGAAGGGTCACTCTCCAGCATCCTTGTAGGTCCCTTTCAGATACTGATAGGCTGCTATGAGCTTTTCTCTCAGTTCATTTTATCAATTGCATGAGTTGTCCCCCTTTCCTTTCCTATCTTACCCTTATATTAAATAAGTTGGAGCTTAAAAAAGTATATGCGTATATATATTGGAAAAAAAGCTTCTGTTGAAATTATTTTCATTCCTTTGAATACAGATTCATTTAGAGCAAATATTTTAAAGTCCTAATTTACTGAAAGAAGATGTTTTTTTAAAGTAAATCAGACAGAAGCTTTTAAGTGTCAGCACGTTTAATTATGGGCAGGATTTAATAGTATTCTATATGGTTTTGTTATCCTGCTTGTATAAGCTTTAGGGGGAAAAAAAAGGTTTCCATAAATATGTTTGATTCTGTTAATATTTTAAACCCTTCAAAGTAATACCTTCCCTGCTCAACTCCAAGCAGTTGGATTAACTTTATCTATCCTCCATTTATCACTGCTGGCATCAGTTTCTGACATGAAAAACCTTCTAGGTTTGGCAGTAAAAATGGGTTGCCAGATTGCAACATTTGCATTTAACTGTGTAATACTCTTGCTGCATTAATAACTGTATTTATGTGACAGATCTCACCCTTAAGAATCCCTGAGCTCCGGATGTGTGACATCCCAGTGATAAATGACAAAAGCTGGTGATGAAGTGCAGAACTGTCCAATGATGATAAATTCAGCTGCTTTTGACCACCTTCCCTGCTTAGAGGGGTCCTTGGAGTATCCCTTCCCATGCCTGAACAGTTTCTAGTGGCCGCTACAAATCAGTCTGTCACAAAGGCTTTTCTTTGCGTTGTTTTCAGCCCAAATTGCCCTTGACAGAGTTCTGAAATGGCCAGAAACTTTGGCCAAGGCAATAGCATCTTCCTGTGTTGAGGCAGACTTTGCATGTAGGCTGTGAATTTTAAGCCGTGAATGGTGGAGCAATGTTTAGTCATCTGTAGCAAGTGATTGATGCTCCAGGAGATGCAAGCCTGGGGAGAAGGAAAGTTGCCATCTAGGGATAACTGTCTTCTCTTGACAGTCTCTTGTTGCCACTGCTTGTGTCATTTTCTCATACTTACATGTCTCAGCTTGGTTTCTGATATCTTCTGGGTGTTTTGGTGAGTCAAAGACACAAGAAGTTCGAGTTACATATAAGGAAGAAGTTATTCACTGTGAGGATGCTGAGCAACTGGCACAGAGTGCCCAAACAAGTGGTGAATGCTCCATCCCTGGGAGTGTTTGAGGCCAGATTGGACAGCGCCTTGGGTGGCATGGTCTGGTGTGAGGTGCCCCTGCCCATGGCAGGGGTTTGGAACTGGATGATGTTGAGGTCCTTTGCATCCCAAACCAGTCTGGGATTCTGTGACCATGGGAGCTCAATCAGTGCTGGTGTCTGTGCAGGTAAAAATGGGTTGCATGGGAGCCTCAGCCTTCCCACATATCCTTTTTCCTATCTCCAGTTCGCACATTTGCCCATCAGCTTTTGGTCCAGCTGGTTAAATACCATGGCTGTGACATCTTCTGGGAATGTGAGGAACAGTAGAAGTTGGTTACCGCAGTATGAGCACATGTCCTTGCATATTCTATCCAAGGAAACATCTGAAGTAATGTCCCATTCTCTTTATACTGTTCAGAGCACAGATGTGGGTAAGCAGAAAGATGACCATTGGCTTCTTCCAGTGACTAGACATAATAAGAATAAACCTACTCACCACCCCATGAACCCCTTTTGATTTGGTGCCTCAGGTGCAAAGAGCTTCCTATTTTGGAAGCCAGGTGCATTCTCCAGTAAACGCTCAATTTACAGGATGAAATCGTTGCACTTCCAGAAGTGTATCTGGATATTGCTATGTGTAAAAATACAGTCCCGCTTGGTCTTTTCATCTCTTTATTCTAAGATGTTTATTTGGAAAATGCTGATCACACACTGATGGCGGTTTAGTTTCTGTTTTATGGGTGACAGCAGGAGGAATAAATAAGGAGAATAAACTGCTCCCCTCCTTTTCATCTCTTGACCACCATAGATTCATAGGGTTGGAAAGGTCCTTAAGATCATCCAGTTCCAACCCCCTACCATGTCAGAGACACCTCACACTGAACCGTGTCACCCAAGGTTCTGTCCAACCTGGCCTTTAACATTGCCAGGGATGGAGCATTTGCCACTTCTTTGGGCACCCTGTACCAGTGCCTCACCACCCTCACAGTAAAGAACTTCTTCCTTATCTCCAACCTGAACTTCCCCTGTTTCAGTCTGAACCCATCACCCCTTGTCCTATCACTGCAGTCCCTGATGATGAGTCCCTCCCCAGCATCCTTGTAGCCCCCTGCAGACACTGGAAGCTGCCCTGAGGTCTCCATGCAGCTTCTCTTCTCCAAGCTGAACAGCCCCAATGTTCTCAGCTTGTCTCCATACAGGAAGTGCTCCAGCTGCTGTTCATCCTCATGGCCTCCTCTGGACTTGCTCTAAAAGCATGGTATCAGTGATGGTTTTGCTAATTTTTCAGGAGCTTTTTTGAGCTGCTTAATTGAAAACCGTGCAGATTTCCCCTCCTATTATTGCCCAAAATATTAGCTTTTAAATTCTGGGTTTCCTTGTTTTTTTTTCCATTCTCTTGAAATACAGTATTTAACTTGGTTACAGATTGCCATTTTGAGTCAAGAGCGTAAAATCCAACCTCACCTTCAGGAATAAACCATCTTCAAATACTTTGTCTTTTTTTTTCCTGCTGAGTTAGAGACAGTTCACATTCTATTAGCATAAACAGCAGAGGGCAAATAATAGGAACTGCAGTGATAAGACATGAGATAAGGGGTTCAAGCTGAATTAGGTTGCATGTAAGAAAGAAGTTCAGGACGTTTATCTGATGTCTTGGGATGCTGATCGTAGTGAGTTGCCTCTGCATTTGTAAGGACAAAGTTTACAAAGGTTTTTAGACCAAAAACCCCCCAAATTTCCTAGGGGGGACAGGATGGCTACATGTGTATGGTAAGTTCTTACGCCCACAGTTACACACTCCGTGATACTATTCATGTTGATTGACTGCAGGGACCTGTGGGATGAAGTTTGATTGCTAATTCATGTATGCAGGCATGGAGTGTGTGGTTGTCAGGGCTGTTCTGCCAGGGAGTCCTTCAGGGGTCTGACACTAGTCCAAGTATGCTGATATCTATTGGAATATTGGCTTTGTAGAAGGTCACATTTATTCCCTGAGTCTTACACCAGTCATAAATCCAGGAGCAGCGGTCCCGTCACTGGGAATGACATCTGTTGTGATGTCTGGCTTCAGCTGATCTGTTCAGTTGTATTTCTGCAGGCTCTCTGTGGGAGTGATTAGCATCCTCTAAGAAGAGTTTATGGATTTAAGGGGGAAAAAGGAAAGGGAAAAAGTAGAATCCGGTCTTACAGAAGGGCACAAGGATCTGCCAAGACATTACGTGTTGGAGAAGTCACTCTGCCTTGCTAATACCATTGCATTTTTTCACTGCAGTGCTCTAATACATGATTCCTTTTGCATTGTGGTCAATCAGGACGTATAGTTAAGGCCTATAATAAAGCCCATACATCCATTTTCCCATTGCAGGAGGAACCACCAGAGATTAATCAAATCTTTGGGCAATTTGTGTGGGCATCAGATCTTTTCATTGAGTAAGTAGATGTCCTTTGGCAAGTCAAACTTCCATAGAACAGTAATGGGAGATCAGAAGGAGATCTCATAGGGGATTTGGTTCAATCCTCTTGCCATACCTTGTTTGAAGTAGGAATAGAAAAGCCAGATGAGGATGCTCTTTGGGAAGATTTCTTCGAGGAAGAGAAGTGATTAATGCCAAATGAAAATGATGAAGAAAAGCCAAGAGGAGACAAGGTTGACTTAACGAAATGATAATTTTAATATAGCATTGGCTGGTTGTTAGTAATGTCACGGCTCCTGGAATTCAGCACGTGACTTAGCAAATGTATTCCATAAAATGCTTATGATCAGCCCTGGGTCTGCGACTTCCTCTTGAATAACAAAGCTGAAGGTCAAGTGTTTGACAAACACTCACGTTTGACTGGGAGGAAAGTTGAAACCTCAAGGGGATTATGCATCTTTACCATGACGTTTGATATTGCTGTCTCCTTATAGCCTCTGCTCACAAAACACAGATGCAATTTGTACATGAAGAGCTTGCCTGTGATCTTTATGAGTTCAGTCTTGCAGAAGAATGAACAAGGAGTGTCATGCTTCTTTCCCAGATTACAATGTCACAAAATGGTAGTTTTCTTTCCAGATTTTGGAAAACAAGGGGGGAAATAAATCTTTGTTCTCCAGTACAGGTCTGTAGGGATTAAACTACCTGAGGAAGAATTTTCATCCTCCTTTAAAAGACGAGAAAGAAGGAAGAGGAGGAAGAAGAGAAACTGCATGGAGACCTCAGAGCAGCTTCCAGTGTCTGAAGGGGGCTTACAAGGGTGCTGGAGAGGAACTCTTCGTCAGGGACTGCAGTGATAGGACAAGGGGTGATGGGTTGAAATTGAAACAGAGGAAGTTCAGGTTGGAGATAAGGAAGAAGTTCTTTACTGTGAGGGTGGTGAGGCACTGGCACAGGGTGCCAGAGATGTGATGAATTCTCCATCCCTGGCAGTGTTCGAGGCCAGGCTGGACAGAGCCTTGGGTGACACGGTTCAGTGTGAGGTGTCCCTGCCCATGTCAGGGGTTGGAACTGGATGATCTTAAGGTCCTTTCCAACCCAACCGTTCTGTGATTCTGTGATTTTATATTAATACAGTAAAGAAGTTCAGAGAGTTAAGGCTGTGCACGCAATCCCCTGCACTTCACCACAGTAAGCAGTTTGATGAACTTTGAGTCTTTGAGTCCCATGAGTGCTGTGCAACTCTGTCCCATGACAACTACATTATGAAAGGTACAGACAAGGACAGCAGATGCGTTAGAGCATTAATAGGTAGAGCATTGAATAAGCATTTTGTTTCAAGTGGTTTTCTCCTATTCTTTCTCTTAAGCTTCAGGAAATGATAACCCTGAGAGCTAAAGTCTTGTCTAACACGTTTTTAAATGGTGTTAAAAATGGTAATATCCTCCCTTTTGAGTGAAAAATGGAGAAATCTGTTGCCTTAAGAGGAGGTGATTGTGGCTGGAATCCAGTCTGGGTTCTCAGAGGCAAAACCTGGGGTAGGGGAGAAATGCAGAGATAGCAGGAGCAGAAAGAGAAGCAGCTTTTGGTTTGGGTGCTGACTCCTAAAAGATACAAAGGGAAAAATCCGGGTATGGCCAAAAAGAGCATCTGTCTGATCTGTGTTGTCTAGTAAGCTTGTGCCACCTTTGAGCCAAGATGCTGCTTCTAGATGCCTTTTAGAGCATGGCTTTATATGCAGGACTTGAGAGGAAGCTGGTTGAGATGAGTAAGCTAAGATGTAAAAGACAAGGGGTGATACAGGTTGTGTTTGTATGATCAGCACAAACGATGCTGGCTGCGGGATGGGGAGAGGTAAATCAGTGTTACTCATTCAGATGAACCTGTCCCTGGTGGAAGGAAGGAGATGGGAGCAGAAAGATATCTTTGCATTGCAGGTGCAGGTTCTGCACCTTGAATCCTGTGTTCAGCTCTGGGCCCCTCACTACAAGAGAGACATTGAGGTGCTGGTGCAGGGCCAGAGAAGGGCAACAGAGCTGGTGCAGGGCCTGGAGCACAGTGTGATGGGACCTGGGGCATTCAATCTGGAGAAGAGAAAGCTCAGGGGGGGACCTGATCCCTCCCTACAACTGCCTGAGAGGAGGATGGAGCCAGGAGGAGGCTGGGTCCTGCTCCCAAGGAACAAGGGATGGGACAAGAGGAAACTGCCTCAAGTTGCACCAGGGGAGGTTCAGATGGAGCTGAGGAAGAATTCCTTCCCCAAAGGGTGTCTTGGAACAGGCTGCCCAGGGCAGTGCTGGAGTCACCATCCCTGGAGGTATTTAAGAAATACATAGACAGAGGACTTAGGACATGGTTTAGTGGTGGATTTGGCAGTGCTGGGTTAAGGATTGGACTCGATAATCTGAAGGGACTTTTCCAATCTAAATGATTCTCTGACAGTGCAAATCTAAATGACTCTGTAACAGTGCAAACTCAGCTGAACCATGAGAACCTGGGGTCGTATTGGCAGAGAGCATTGCTATTTTAGGTTAGGCACTCTTTAAACTGATGTCTATGGGTGGACTCACAGGAAGTGAAAGAGGTTCATGAAATCAATACCTTGAGGACTTCCTGGTCATGTACAGGATTGTGATGTTTCTCCCATGTGAAACTCTACATGTACTTGTTTCCTTTCCATATAACTACCCAGTAGCAAACTGTGATGCCTCACGTTTTGCTTGCGTGGTTATGGTACTGAACATGATTGCAGTTGTGTTATTGTGTGGCATGGTTAGAGATAAAACCATCTCCAATGGTTCAGCTGGTCCTGATGAATCATTTCTGTGTAGACCATTTACCTGTCTGAGGTAGCAGATTGCAAATGGGATTTAATATGGATTAGAATTGGCTGCTGAAGTGTTTGAGAAGGTGGGCAAAACAGCTGAGCTATTTCCCAAAAAGCAGGTTACAGCAGTGAGTTGATAGATTTAGATGATAGTGCTGATAAAGCTCCTCAGCATTTCCTGCTTGATTTGCTTCTGGAGTAGAGGAAATACAGTGATGCCACATTGTCTGAAGAGCAGAAATGAAAGAAAGTAAGATTACTGAATTGCTGAGCATGGCAAATTCCCCCAAGCCCTGTAAAATAATACCTTTTAGGGATGCTGTACAGTTGATAAAGGTCAATTTGCGCTTCAATTACAAACCTAGGTTTAAAGGTTGTAAAGGACACAGGGAAAAACGGTGATTTCTCTTTTTATTCCTTTTGTAATTACCTCTTGGAATGCTGATAATATTTCAGGCTCATTTGTAAAAAGGATTCCACAGTTCTATAGCAACAGACATTTTAAAAGCCTCCGTAGAAGTGCTGAAAATCTAAGTCCTGGTTTTATTTCCCCGTTTTGCAGATGGACAAAATAAGGCAAGTGAATTTCTAATGTGTCACAGTGAATTCATGGTGCAGTTGGGAAAGAATCTTGTATGGAAACTCCAACCGAAGAGCAAACCAAGTTTTGTTATAAAGAATACGCATTTCTTTTTAATCCTTTCTTTGCCAGCATTCTGTTTGTTAATGTTTTTCAGTGAGCTCTGTGTCTTTTAGCATTGAACTCATTTTTCCAAGTGTATAAGTAGAGCCGCAGTTTGGGAGCGCAGGTTCTTTGTGTCTTGGTTTAAATCTAGACTTAACTGGAATGAGTAGAGAAAAGGTTTCGGGCAATGAGGAAATGACAGGAAAAAGGAATAACTTTTTCCTCCTGTGATTGGAATAGGACAGGAAATGTTAGGTTTAAGTAGGCGACTAGAGGCTGGTGCTCCCTTACCACGAATGGCTCCTGCACCATAGCTCCATATCCATCTCTTCCCTTTCTTGGCTATGCCCATGCTGCTACCAAGCCATAAAAGAGAAAGCTGGGTCACAGGGTAAAGGTGACTACAGCAACAAGTCCAGACCACACTAATTATGGCACTTCAAAGTGAGTTTGAGTTGATCCAGCTGAATTACTGCATTTCTTAGGCTGGTAGAGCCAAGGAAAGCTCCCTCCCTTGGTACACACGCTGCAGTCTAGTTTATGTGTGTCTTCATTCAACCAATTATGCCTGAGAGATGGACAATTAAAGAAGCATCTGTTTTTTACAGTGTGAACACTGCTGCCTCTGGCATTTTATGCGCCATAGCAGTTTTCTCCATAGGAAAAGAAGATGAGGGAGGGAAAACAGGGTGATAAGGAATAAAAAATGAAAAGTAAAAGGAAGAAAACTTGGAAGGTGCTCTTCTAAAAGCTGTTCCTTCTGTATAGGAGGCTGTGGAATTTTGGATCATATCTCTGCCCAAATCTAAGCTTGCTGAGCCACAACTGGGGATATGGGATATGACGTTGCCACCCAGCCATCCCAGTCACCCTCAAAGAGCTGTGGCCATTGCCTTAGAGAGAACTGCTCCAAGTATACATCATATATGCTGTTTAGCGCTTGTTACTCCTAGCCAAGGAAATGTCAGCTGTGTTTCATCTTGCTTTTCATGAAGCCACTGAGGCTCAGTTTCTTTCTGCTCAAGCAGTCTAACCAACAGGCATCTTAGTGTTTTAGCATTGAACAGATTTTTCCAAGTGTATAACTATAGCTAAATAGTGTAAGTATATACCAAAGTGTCTGCATATACTATGGAGACATCCTTACGTAAATATGTAAAACATGGTATTAGCTATATATAATAACAAGTTTGTGTTTCATTTCCAAGCAGCTCATGTGTTGGTGTGAGGAGTGTCTGTCTGCCAGACACTTGAATTAAGGCATGGAAGGAGATGAAATGGGAACAAAAAAAACCTTGGGATTTGGGATTTGGGATTTTTGTTTATGTAAATCCCTATTCATAAGCTGTTATTTACGGGTCACAGTTTTGCAACCAGTGGAGCAGTTAGTGCTTGATTCTGCTGTTACTGAGAATCAATCCTTTTCATCAGGGACTGTACTGATAGGACAAGGGCTGATGGGTTCAAACTGCAGCGGGGGACGTTCAGGTTGGATATAAGGATGAAGTTCTTTACTGTGAGGTTTGTGAGGTGCAGGAGCAGGTTACCCAAAGAAGCAGTCAATGCTCCATCCCTGACAGTGTTCAAGGTCAGGCTGGATAAAGCCTTGGGTGACATGGTCTAGTGTGAGGTGTCCCAGCCTATGATAGGGCTGGAACTGAGTGATCTTAAGGTCCTTTTTCAGGCCAAACCATTCTATGATTTTAAGGTTTCCTTCATCTCTACCTTGAAAGAGTGGGTAACATGTATAAGAGTAAGAACAGAGACAACTTTATGTGGATAACCAGGATGTACAGTCACAGTTATCACCTCCTTTTCCCTTTTTAATGTGTAAAATTCATTAAATATTAAATATTTTAGTATTATGATCTCTCATTCAAGCCTGCTGACCCCCTTCTCTTTGTTACTTAGAAGCGAAATGGGTATGTACAGTTCTCTTCTCACACTTGTCAAGTGGCAAGATGATGGATGAAGAGGAAAAGAAGCGGTACTTACACTTGTTGGTAATGCTTATATCTTCCTAAAAGCAAAACTCGTCATATTTGCTTGTGACGATATTCCTTAATCCAGCTGTGAGATAACTGTGATTGTGCAGTTCTTAGAAAGCTGGAGCATCTTTTATTGCATTGTCCAGATTTCCTTTTCAGAGCAAGTACATTTCCCTGACTGGTCCAAGTCATTTTTCCAATCTATCGATTCAAATAATATATGGACAACTATATACATATATATATACCTGCTTCCTCACTGCTTTCAGCAGGGGCTGCAAGGTAAGGACAGCTGGGAAGATGTGGTTTATGCATGAGCTTCTTTGCCTGCTCAGCAAAAGGAGATTATTCTTGTGCAGATGGGTAGTGTTACTGCAAAGTGTGCCTTGGTGGCCTGCCTCTCTGCTCTCTTCCCTTGGTGTTTTGCAGGACTCAAGGTGAATGACAATTACTCCTCAGCAGAGTAACTTATTGCTGTGTAATTGTACTTGTATTATTCAGAGGTTTGCTGCTCATAGGGAATTTTGTCTCTGCTGTGTTCAAATTGATCTTTTTCCTTGGTATTTTTTTTGTGGGGGAATGGTCAAGTCTCTGTTGGCCAAGTCCTAATGTCTTATTTTGTCTAAAGCATTAAGAAATTGCTCAGTGCTGATTAAAGAAAAAGAGAACTTAAAAGATAAATTCACACCTAAAAGGCTATGGCCTTATTGGTATGAAAATGTGGTAGGATGGCTCCTATGGCTGAAATGTTGGAATGGAAGGATCTTCAGGAAGGAAAGGCAGAGGGAGTGAGGAAGGAATCACCCTCTGTGTCAATGACCAGCTGTGATGCATGGAACTCTGCTTGGGGATGGATGAGGAGCCATCAGACATCTCATGGGTCAGGATTAAAGGGAGGGGTGGTTCAGATGACGTTATAGCAGGGGTGTGATGCAAACCGCAAGACCAGGAGGACCCAGTGGATGAGACCCTCTATAGACAGATGCAGCCACACATTCAAAAGAGCTGTTCCTCTTGGGGAATTTCAACCGTCCTGGTATCAGAGGGATAGCACTGCAGGGTATATGCAATCCAGGAGATTCCTGAAGTATATTGATAACTTCCTTCATCAAGCAGCACAGGAGCAAATACAGGTGCAAACAAGGAGAGCTGCTATGCCAGGCCTTGTTCTCATCAACAAGGAGGGGCTATTCCCTTCCAACCCAAATCATTCCATGCTGTGGAGAGTTTACCAGCGCTAGTCCTTGCTGTGTCCTGCCCAAATCTGCTGCTTTGTCATGTTCATTGCCACCTGAGTAGGAGTTCTTGTGGAGTCAGATGGAGCTCAGAGGGAGACAGAATATACCCAAATAGGGTACATCAACTTCCTCTCCCCACTCCTTGTAAAAAGAGAATGGGAAGTGAAGGAGTACAAGCAGGCAATATTACCACCTCCGTGGTGCCTTATATGTGAATGTTGGCCAGGAAAAGAGACTTTCACTTCAGCTTCCCATGGGAGGCTTCACACTTTCTGATATGAAATTCCTCTCTGAGGTTTCTCTCTACTGTGCCTTATTAACATTAATATGAGCTGTTGGACCTATCAGTGTGGTAGCTTAATAAATGATGGCACAGGCAGCATTTTGTTCGTAAATAATGGTGTAGTTGGAGACACAAAGAAGGGAGTAGGAGCTGAAGGAGGCATTAAATCTGGCATTTGTAGTGGGAAAACCATCAGCGTGAGGGGGAGCTGGAACATGATGGACTGTTTGTTGTGAGAAAGGAGAGACTGATGACGAGCCTGTGAAGGGCTCGCTGTTTTCCCCATCACCTCCTGTTTTCATGAAGGAATAGAGTTTGGAGCTGAAATCAGAGTTTGCCTAAGCAAGAGTAAAACGCTGTTCAGAGAAACCAGGGCAAATAAATAACGCAAGTAAAGAACCTCATATTGCATTTTAAACTATGCATGGAACAGGGTAAGAAGATTGTAGTATTGCAAAGATGCCTCGAAAACACAAACTGAATAATTCCTATCTGAAATGAAGAACAGGATTGCCTTCAGAAGAATGCTGGATGTAATAAAGTTGAATCAAATGCAGAAAGCTAACTCCATCCTTTTGTATGTACCCATAAGTATTCATGTTTGCTTTTCTCATGCCTGTCTTCCTTCCCTCATCAATTGGTTGGGCAAAAATTGCTCCTTTTCGTTATGAACTTTCTTGGAAATAGGACTGCTCAACTTTGGTAGCCAATGCTTTCCAACTTGGTGGGTGCAGTAGCACATCTACATTCCAATCTACGTGTCTTACCATTTGTTATTTATTGTTATTTGTTATAGGTGTGAATTTGTGCACTTATTAGGTAGTTTTTTGACTCAAAGATGTAACATAATTACATTGCTCCATCCCTGGCAGTGTTCAAGATGAGGGTGGACAGAGCCTTATGTGACATGGTCTAGTGTTAAGGGTCCCAGCCCATGTCAAGGGGTTGGAACTTGATGATCTTAAGGTCCTTTCCAACCCAAACCATTCTATGATTCTGGGATTCTATCTTACAGCTTTCTTCATTAAATGCAGATTTTGTGCATGTGTTAGTTTCCTATGACCACTGATGGCTGCTTTTGTAACCGGTTCACTTTGATCTGATCAAAGCATATGCCTATAGGTAGTTGACTATTCAGTCGGGGATTATCTGGGGTGTGCAGCCATTGTAGTATATTATGGGTTCAAACTTGTAGTGTAAGGTTGCTGAGACACTGGCACAGGGTGCCCAAAGAAGCTGTGGCTGCCCCATCCCTGACAGCATTCAAGGCAACGTTGGGCTGCATCGTGTGTGCCATGGTCTAGTGTGAGGTGCCCCTGGTCATGGCAGAGGATCGCAGCTGAATGATCTTAAGGTCCCTTCCAATCCAAACCATTCTGTGATTCTATAATTCTATGTTAAACCTCCCTTTTTAAAGATATAGGTGCAGTAGTCCGTGTTAATTTAGACATTCACTCTGTCAGCTTTATAAGGGAAAGCAGGAATGCCTGATTAAGTGACATGTGAAATCTACTGTCCTCACTCTGCTCATTCCCAACGTCCGTATCTTAGCTTTTTACCTTCTCTGGCTGGAAAATATTAACTTCCTTCTAGTTGTGTTATTGCAAGTTAGCTAAGTCCTTTTGCCCTCTTCTGCCACACTTTGCATAGGCAGATATGCCACAGGGGGGAGTTTGGTGTGTGTTGCTATACAGGCCAACAGCTATGCGCATGGTGGGTGTGCAGCACTCCTTAATGTGGTAATTAGGGAGTGCCTGATTTAAACACACTAAAAAAGGCTGCTGTTACTAGTTTACTTGTTTATCTGGGGAGTTGATTCAGTTGTTTACTTTATAAATAACCTGACTGGTTTGAAAACGTACACAGCAGAAAGCCTCTATGGCTGCAGTCCCTCTGCAGTGGCCCTGCCCCATCATGGATCTCTGCTGTTCCTCAGATAAAACACTCCTGTTGACAAATAGTTTGTTGTGTAAATGTGTATTAAAAAAAAACAAACCCAAACAACCACAACCAGCATCAAAGAACATTTAAATTAAGATAAACTGTATAGTAGCGTGGCAACAAATGGATTGGGTCTGCCCTTCAGGCTGGTGAAGTAGCTGCGCTTCAATCTGGTCTTTGACTTGAGTCCTTGGCTAAAGCCAGTGTTACTGGGTGAAATATTGCAAGTGAAGTTCCAAGCCTAAAATAATTCATTGCAGCCTGACCATTTGGTTTTGTCACATAGCTAAATTTATCTCTAGCCTGCCTTCATTGCAGTGATGCCCGAGCTCCTGGTATTTATTATGGTTTTAGTCAGCAGTCCTTTGAGTATCAGAATAAGGTATGTAAAGCTCCTACAGTGTTTGCTTCACTGGGACAGCAGCTGTGCTAGAAGCAGTTGTGGTAGTAATAAGAACGAGAAAGATTGCTGGGAGGCATTTTAGTTGCTGTCAGAATCAGTATTTCACTTTCAAAACAGGGCTGTGCCTCTCAGGTCAGCACTATAGCGGTAGTCTGGGGACTGAAGGATGTAGCAGAACACATCAGGCCCATCAATTTGCATGGCGGTTTGTCCCAGCATCTTCCAATGAACACACAATATTACCCATTCTGTTATTCCCCCAAACCTTGCTGAGGCAAAAGGGAACATGCCATTTGTATGCAGCCCTAGTCTTAATATTAGTCCTGTTAATGTTTTAACAGTCTGATTGTCCAAGTCATCTAATTACTACAGAAAGATTCATTAATAATCCACTTATTACCACTACTTTTCTCTTGGTTCCCAGTTATTCAGGTTTGCTGTTTTGTCTCTCTGAAGGTGGTTTAACCTGGTTCGCTGCTGTCATGACCCATGATGAGCCACGATGAGTTATGTTTATGAGCTAGGATGGCTGGTACCACCTCATATTGCACTCATCCATGCCTCATTTTCCTCTAGTCATAGACAGAGCAGCTACTTGTTATTACTGTAATCCAACACTAAACTGGAACAAATTTGGGCAATGACAATTGTCTAGACAATTGTTATTGCAGCTAAAATAAGCTCAAATGAGCTCAGGTCAAGACAAGTGCAGACAAGTCCTTGAGACTCTGAACTGTTGGATCAGGCCAAGGCCTGTGTTTTTCTACTAAGTAATGGCAAAATCATATTTACTGACTGTTTTTCCTAGTCAGAACAACAGCAGGAACAAAAATGTTGGTCTGTCTAAGAAAAGTATGTGACCTGTTTGTTCATAGCTACTGGGCAAATTGTAATAACCAAGATTAGCCCAGAAAACAGGATTGAAGCTGATTCTGAGATTGTGTAAGGTCATAATGAAACAACACTGTGTTATGCTCAGATCTTGCAGATTTGGGAAGTGATTTCACATAGGGAACGAATGGGACTGAGTGACCAATATGTCCCTAATCAGAAATGTCTTGTGAGAGACGTTAGCATTCTTCAAAGCTGTAATCGTATTGGCACATTTGGGGTGTAGCCCCTTTTCCCAGTGTTATTCATTAAATCTTAGGATAAGAAACAAACAGTACTTGCTGTTCCATAGGTGGCACAAGCAACCAGAATCTCTTGTATTGATTCCTTTATTGTCAAAACCTCGTCCTCTTCAGAGCTGGTAATATTGCACATGTGGGTATCCCTGAACAAAAACAAAGGTGTGCACTAGAGAAGTGTTGAGGACGTGTATTGTTTAATTCAGGCTGGATTCTTTTTTCTATGGGGTGGAGTCCATACTTATTTTTCTTATGCCTGATGAACTTCCAGTTATTCCCATTAAAAATTGCTATATCTAAGGAAAACAGAAAATTTCGGCTCTGTGGTTTTTCCGTCCTAGGGTTCCTGTCATAGAATGGTTGGAAGGCACCTTAAAGTTCATCCCTCCACGTTCCACTAGAGCAGCTTGCTTCAAGCCCTATCCAACCTGGCCTTGAACACTGCCAAGAATGGGGCAGCCACAGGTTCTCTGGGCACCCTGTGCCAGCGCCTCAGCACCCTCATAGTAAAGATTCTTTTCCTAATACCTGATCTAAATCTCCCCTCTTTCACCTTAAAGTCATTCTCCTTTGATCTGTCACTATATACCCCAGTAAAGCCCCTCTACAGGTTTCTTGTAACCCCTTTAGGCACTGGGAGCTGCTCTGTGGTCTCCCTGGAGCCTTCTCTTCTCCAGGCTCAACAAGCCCAACTCTCTGTTTCAATGACAGATTTTGTTTCCAATTTACCCTATTGATGTGGATAGGATGAGTTTTTAAATGGTTTGGTCATTTTTCTCATGCGTAGATGGGGAAAGTGGTGACATTTAGAGGAATTTGATGCATACGGTGAGCCTTGGGTGCAAACTGCTTGAAGGTACTTGGACAGGTTGCCCTGTGCAACTGGCAATAATACAGATTTCATCTGGTTTATCCCCACCCCCTTGCTGTGGATTCATCTTTGTGCAGTTGTCTGGTTTGTCCTACTTTCCCCTAGTGGGTTTTGCCTTTGCTTCATGAAAGAGCAAGAAGATACAAGATGGACATGATTGATGATGATGTCGGGGTTTGGCAAATGAACTATAATCTCTGTCACACAGCTTCTCACTCATTCCTGTTTTAATTTGATGTCCGATTCCTTTGCTTCTCCTAAAAAGCATCCCCTAGAAGAAAAAGAAGAGGCTGTCCTAAACCTCTCTGCTTAACACCAACTGATCACTTGTTTGGGAAGGCTTTTGGGTTTGTTTCTTGATTTCTTCTGTGAGTCTCTTGGATCTGCCTTAATATTTTGGTGCTTCTTCCAGTTCCTCCTGTATTTCGTGGTTTACTTCATAGGATCTTCCAACATCTCCCCTGGTACTTCTGATTGCCCTGGCACGGAACTAAGCTATGAAGAAGTAATTGAACTAATGGGAGTTAAACCGTTTTGCCTGTCTCTGCCTGGTAGGGTGGTATTCAAATTCCATATAATCATCTGCACACGCTGAATCTTAAATTTCATATAAAGATATAATGTATTAATTAGACTTTCTCTGTCACATGCATTAAACTAATGCTTGCAAGTCATTACTTGTCTTGAGGACAGACCTGGTGGTGATCCATCACTTTGGGATGCAAACGTATGTGATCAATCACCTCCATAACTCATTCTTTGAGGGATAGGGGAGGAGAAGGCTTTTCCTTTTCTGGGGCTACTTGAAAGCAAAGTGAGAGCTAATGCAACGTGGGACTGAGAACCCTGGTGTGTATTCATGTAAGACAATAGAAACATAGAGTCAACTAGACTGGAAAAGACCTTTAAGATCATTAAGTCCAACCATTAATAGGATGGTGTTGATCTCTGAAGAGGAGGGAAGAAGGACATTCTGCAACCCAATTAGTCACTTTGGCTTTTTCCATGAATTAGTGTCTGTTATTGAAGCCACAGATTGATAAAAGCCATCTTGAGCCATGTGAATATTAAGTCGTGCCAGAAACAAGCCCTGTAGCCTGAATGCAGCTCTTCTTAAGCTTGTTTGATTTGAGAGGTGGTGCTGAGGGTTTAATGTGTTTGGAGTGGTGGATACAGCAAAAAAAAATCAAGAGGGCTAAAGCAGCTAACCATTCCTGCATGAGCAACTAGACATTCCATGGTCCTTCATAGAATCACAGAATGTTTAGATTCAAAGGGACCTTGAGATATCCAGTCCCAAGCCCCTGCCATGGACAGGGACACCTCACACTAGACCATGCCACCCAAGGCTCTGTCCAACCTGGTCTTGAACACTGCCAAGGATGGAGTGTTTGCCACTTCCCTGGGCAACCGATTCCAGTGCCTCACCACCCTCACAGTAAAGAACTTCTTCCTTATATCCAACCTGAACTTCCCCTGTTTCAGTTTGAACGCATCACCCCTTGTCCTATCGCTGCTGTTCCTGATGAAGAGCCCCTCTCCATCTTCCTTATAGGCCCCCTACATCCAGCATAACAGACCATCCATGAAGGTCGTGACATGCCCGGATGGGCAGATGAGAATTTCATGGCTCATTTGAAACACCGAGGTCCTTCCAGAGACCAAATTGAGGTCCTCAGCACACTGTGCTCCTACCTCTCCTTCATACATGGGTGAGTTGTGTTGACATCTGTACTCCTCTCTTGCAATCTCCTGCACAGATTGAACAGGGAAGGAGGCAGTGAGAGGGACCTGCCAGTTTTGCCAGTGAGCTTCCTCTGCAAAGCCTCAAATTAAAGCTCGTTTTTTTATGTTCATTTTCTTGTATTAACAGAAAGGAAAGGAACAGTGGTGGTACTGTGTGCAAAACAAGTCAGAAAAGTAGTACTTTGTGCTGAGTGTGTGGGGGTATGGAATGAGGAGGAGGACTGTGGTGGCAGAGCAAGCTTTGTGAAGGCAGGTATTGCAGTACTGTGCTGTTGATCAGGACCTGGTCTAGCTCAGACTGGGTATTAAAGAGCTCCTATTGCATTCAGTGGGCTTGTAGGTAGAGTTAGCATCTTTTATTAGACCAAATGGTAGAGTTGGAAAAATAGATAAGCTTCCTTCAAATGTTTAAGAACTTTCTTAGGGGCTTAAAGCTTATTGCATGTCTACCACTTGTTATATTACCTCTGCCTGAAAACGTTGTCTTAAATATGTTTCGAGAGCATCACAACTACAGCAAATTACTGTCTGTTATCTAGGGATAGTGAGATTTTCCAGACTATTCAAGTAGAAAAAACTCTTCTTCCTGCAAGTTGCTGTGGCTGTTGTATGTCCTGGATCAGACTGTACTGCTGGGGCTGCAGAAGACCCCTTTGGCAAATCTCGGCTTGCAAAGTGTTCTGTAAATGCATCTTTCATGTGAAATGCAATCTGTAGGATGGGAAATCAAAGGGAAATCTAAGATTTTAAGGCTGTCACTGAAGTATTTTGTGCCTCTCTCCTCTGGGACTGAGTGGTTGAAGCCAAGAGGAGGAGTAGGACAATAAATTAGTGGGGGGCATAGATTACCTGAGAGAGGAAAGGAGATTGTCTCATGCTAAATGGCAGAGGGAGAAAATAACAGCTAATCTTTGCTCTATTGAGCAGAGACAGCTAAGGTGTGTTTACAGGGAGTAGTGACAAGTATAATAACCAGTTACAGCAAATTCCCAGGCATGAGTCCCTCAGTCTAACGTCACTGGGATATTAAATGGTAGGAGAAATAATAGTAACCATAGGAATGTCGTCATGTGAATTTCATGCAGCAGGTCCCACTGCCCCTTCCCCCTTCCCTCTTTCCTGTTCCCTTTTTCCTCTCCACTCTTTCCTCTTTCCCCATTCTTCTTTCCCCTTCCCTCCTTTCCTTTTCCCTTTTTACCTTTCCCCTTTCTCCCTTCTCCTCTTTCCCTTCCCCTTTCCTGCTACTCTCCTCCCTTTCCCCTTTCCCTCTTCTCTTCCCCTTCTCCTTCTCCTTTCTCTCTTCCCATTTCTCTCTTCTCCTTTTTCTCTTCCCCTTCTTCTTTCTCTCTCCCTTCCCTTCCCCTCCCCTTTCTCCTATTAACACTAAACCAAACGCAAAGCTTCTGCTATAGGACTTGCTCTGATGCTTTCCATCTCATTTAAAAGCTAGCAGGAACATCTAAAAGCTATCCTAGCTCTCCTTAACCACCATCTGATGGGGGAAGCAAATGAGTAACCCTCAGTAGTGTCCTCGAATTTAACAGCAAATTGCTGGCTAAAGGCTCTCTGTCTGGATTAGCAGGTCAGTAACATTAGTGCTAATGCACATCTGCACACCCGGCCCCAGCAGTGAGCAGAGGTGGCACTTATGTGGGTGGTGATTGCCAGCTTGAAAGGAAGAATAAATGACACAAGAGCTCATTTTTTAGCTAGCAAAGCTTGAAGTTGGGGAGGCGGTAAAAGAAGGAAAACAGCATTGGAGTTGTATTTGGAAATGAGGAGGAACTGCAAAGCTTCTGGCTTTGGTAGCTTATATTCCCTTCTGTTCTTTAAAAGGCTTCTTCAAGCAAAGGTTTTGGGGGATGGCTGAAGACAATTCAGAAGAGATTCAGGGCTCTGTTTTCCATTCGCTCGCAACCAGCCATGGTGACTGGACACATCACTGTGCTGTGTCTCCTTTGTCCCATGCTGGGGTCAAAGCAGGTAGAGGAAAATAGTTTTGTTGCATTTCATTACGCAGTTTTTTAGCATGAACTCAGTTACTTTAGTTCTGTCTTGTAACAAAATCCTGGACACGCTTTTCTCTCTGCCAACACAAAGAATCACAGAATGGTTTGGGTTGGAAAGGACCTTAAGATCATCCAGTTCCAATGCCCTGCCATGGGCAGGGACACCTCACACTAGACCATGTCACCCAAGGCTATGTTCAGCCTGGCCTTTAACACTGCCAGGAATGGAGCATTCACCACTTTTTTGGGCACTCTGTGCCTGTGCCTCACAACCCTCACAGTAAAGAACTTCTTCCTTATATCCAACCTGATGTTCCCATTTCGGTTTAAATCCATCACCTCTTGTCCTATCACTACAATCTCTGATGAAGAGAATCACCTTCTAGAGGAGAGCAAGGGATGGACAAGATGAACTTGTGGAGTTGCTCAGCCTTCTTTGTTCATCATTTTGCCTCCTGTTTACTTCATTTTACTATATGATGTTCTATTTGCCTGCTGTCATTTCAGCTTTCTGGGGAAATGCCATGGGTAGGATTTGCTTGGTTTATATAAGTACGTCAAAACATGAAGGCTGTTTAAAACATTGTATTTGCTTAAAAAAAGCAACCTGGAAAGAAAATATCCAACAGAAATGTTCTTTTTCTTCATTCTGTGGAGGATTGAGAAACCCTCCTGATGTTGCCAAAGCTATTTTAAGCCATGAGAACACAATACATTTGAAAGTTTAATTGCTTGCTGAATAATGTAAGCTGTCAAAATAAATACTCAAGGTCTTGCATAAGGGAGAACATTAAAAAAGAAAGGAAGAAAAGACAACACAGATATGTGAAGTCAGTCAGAAATGCAATCATATACTTTACCCCAGCATTAGCAGCACCTTTACCTTTACCATCAGTAATTGCAGCAACAAAGGTTTCAGGGGTAATACTTTTTATTGTCTAAAGTACTTGGGAAGCTGCTGGCTGGCTCTCATGACTGCCCAGTGATAACTTCCCTTTCCCAAGGCTGATGAATATACAGGCTGCCTATTCTTCTGGCTAACCAGAAGGAACAGTCAAGCTCCATTATGCAGATGATGAAAGCTCTCACCCTGCAGAATGTGTAAGAAAACCAACTGGAGGGGTGGCCGTGGAAGCATTGATGGGCAGCAGGCTTTGGGCTAAGAGCTTGCCAGAAAGACAGCTTGAAAAGAATCCCATGGCTGGTTTAGTGGCTTGTTTTGTTTTGTTTTCCTTATTTTATTGCACTTGAGGAACAGGTCTTTGTGCATGTTCTTTCTGAAGAATCGGGATTGCGTCAGCTCTTAAAACGAGTTCTTTTCATTGGTAGAAAGAGGAAAACCTCTTCCTGTCCCTGCAAAATCCCGGGAAACGCACACACTGAAAGGGGGTTTTATGGAAGGTCACTCCAATTTAGGCTGAGGTTGGTGAAGAAACACAGCAAAGTTGGCAAGGATTGATGCGTTCAGCTAATAGGATGCTGAGCTCAGAAACGTTTAGCAAGAAACATGGAATAAATGAAGAGATTTCACCCCTAGTTGTTCTACAAATGCATTTTAATACCTAAAGGTTTTTAGTAATGTTAATTAAGACTCTTAAATTCCTTTAATTAAGCTGTATCTGTGGGTTGGGTTGATGGTCCATAATAAAAGCACTTTCTAACACTGTTCTGCACAACAAGATGGTTTTTTTTTTACGTCCTGTTGCTGACAATAGCAGGCACTTCCACTTACCCCGTTAGGATGTTCAGGCACTAGCACACCCAGGGAGAGTCATTTAGGGGTTGTGAGGGCATTTGTCCCTCATGATACATTATACATCATCAGTCCAGTGTGCCTTGTACAACATCCAGCCACTATTCCTCAGGCCTGTAGCATTGCATGGGGTTGTTGTGACCCAAGAGCACTCGGCTTGTTGAATGTCATACAGTTGGCCTTTGACCATCAATCCAGCCTATCCAGATCCCTCTGCAGAGCTTTGTATGCTCAAGCAGATCAACACTGCTGCCCAACTTGGTATCACCTGCAAACTTATTGAGGATGCACTCATTAAGCAGAACAGGCCCCAGCAATGAGTACTGGGGAGTGCCATATGCCACCAACTAGATTGTTCTCCAGCACTCTTTAAGCTTGGTCATCCAGGTCACTCTTCCCCGATCCCATTGGGAAACGTAGATGGTTTTCATTGATGGAGAGCACTGTGAGGATCTATCATGGATCACGGATCCATCACAGATTCAAGAAGGGGAAAATGGATGACCTAGGGAATTACAGACCAGTCAGTCTCACCTGAGACTGGCAAAATTGTGGAGCAGATTCTCCTGGAAAGCATGCTAAGGCACATGAAAAACAGCAAGGTGCTTGGTGACAGCCAGCGTGGCTTCACTAAGTTGAACATGAGCCAGCAGTGTGCTCTTGAAACCCAGAAAGCCAATCGTATCCTGGGCTGCATCAAAAGGAGAGTGACCAGCAGATCGAGGGAGGTGATCCTGCCCCTCTGCTCTCGTGAGACCTCACTTGGAATATTGTGTCCAGTTCTGGTGTCCTCAACATAAAAGGACATGGAGCTGTTGGAACAAGTGCAGAGGAGGGCCGCGAGGATGATCGGGGGACTGGAGCACCTCCTGTATGAAGATAGGATGAGAGAGTTGGGGCTGTTGAGCCTGGAGAAGAGAAGGCTGAATGGAGACCTCATAGCAGTCTTCCAGTATCTGAAGGGGACCTATAGGGATGCTGGGGAGGGTCTCTTTATTAGGAACTGTACTGATAGGACAAGGGGTAATGGTTTCAAACTTAACCAGGGGAAGTTTAGATTGGATGTGAGGAAGAAATTCTTTACTGTAAGGGTGGTGAGGCACTGCAATGGGTTGCCCAAGGGAGTTGTGAATGCTCCATCGCTGGCAGTGTTCAAGGCTGTGTTGGACATAGCCTTGGGTGACATGGTTTAGTGTGAGTTGTCCCTGCCCATGGCATGTGGGTTGGGACTGGATGATCTTAAGGTCCTTTCCAACCCTAACTATTCTATTATTCTATGATTCTGGGATTATAAAGCTGTCATCTTTCCACTTATAGGATCCTATTCCATTGTGGGTTTGGAGCCATAGGTCTGTTTTTGGGGAGTGAAATACGTTTTTAATTCAGTGAGAATGTCGCAGTGTTTCAGGATCAGTTCATTTCTATTGCTCCTTTATTACTGCAGGAATGGAAAAGTTCCAGATTTGAGTCCTTTGAGACTAGGTCGAAGAGTTAAGATAATTACCTAAAGGCAACTGCTGAAGCAGCCAAGCAGAGCCTCCATACAGCAGGGTTCAGAGTAGATGTTAACGTGTTCGAATATCTCCTCATTTTGGGGGGAAAGTCCTTTCCAGCCCTAACTATTCTATATATAGTCTGCACAGGAGACATTGCTACCGTTCATTGCCTAGTTGCCCAGGTTGTGGTCTGACTGGCATATTCTGTTTCTGTTCTGGTTTATGCAGCCTGTTTCTGTTTTCATAGTAGGGGAGGCTCAAGGGCGAATGTTAAATTCCCACTTCTCACTCTAATGAAGAACTAAATGCTCCTTTGTCACCTAAAACCATCTATATTACCCAGATCTCTCTGCCTCTTCTCCCTCAGTACAGGCACAGGCATTATACCCAAGAGAAGTTTTCCTCTATGGTCTGCTGAGTTTGAAGAGCAGGGTAAGGACTGTGACAGCTCTCTGCAAAGTTAATGGGAATCAAACCTGAGCATTTCTAATGGGTTTTCTCTGTGTTAGCACTGACTACAGAAATATATCTACTAATATTCAGAGCTGGCACAAGGGTCAGTGAAACTAACTTGAGGAGCTGCATGGTGTTAGGCTGATCCCCTCCTACCAGCATGTTCATGTATAGCCAGATGAAGTTATTGCGAAGACAAAAGTGGTATGAGCCATGCTTATAAAACAGGGATGCATGTTGCAAAGCAGTGATGTGATGCAGCTCAAGGAATTCCCTGGGTTGGCATTTGCAGGTATGTGATTCTATGTGTGAGCTGTCCCTGCCCATGGAAGGGCATTGGAACTGGATGACCTTAAGGTCCTTTCCAACACAAACCATTCTATGATTACATGAACATTTAACTAGCGACTGTGGGATGGGAAGGTGATCACAGGAATTGTGCATCAAGACTGAGCAGGGTATTTTCAGTGTTGGTTATTTTAAAGGCAAAACGCTGAAAAAGGATCCAAAGGAAACACAATAAATAATTGAGGCCTATAACAAAATCAAAGGTGTTTCTCTGTAAGCCTCCTAGCGCAGTCTGTTTATAAGAAATGGGATTGAGAAGTTGTCATGATTTAAGCCCCTCACCCAGTTCTCTCACTCACTCACCCCTCTTTCTTCACCAGTCCTGGGGGGATGAGGAGGAGAATTGAAAGAATGCAACTCCCACAGGTTGAGGTAAGAACAGTTCAGTAATTAAGGTATAACACAGATCACTACCGCTATCACCAGTAATAATAGTGACAAGGCAAATACAAGGAAAGAGAATACAACTGCTCACCACCCAATACCAAGCCTGACCAAGCAGTTTGCTCCCACCCTTCCGGGTCTCTGCCCTCAGTTTTTCCATCCTGAGCATGACATGCTGTGGTATGGAATACGTCTTTGGTCAGTTTGGGTCAGATGCCCTATCTCTGCTTCCTACCAGCTTCCCCTCCTCCCTGGCAGAGCATGAGGCTCAGAAAATCCTTGGGCAGCCTAAACATTCTAAGCTGTAACTAAAACCATCGGTGTTATCAGCGCTGTTCCCGGGCCGAAAGTCAAAACCACAGCACTGCACCAGCTACTAAGGATGAGAAAAATGACTGCTACTGCTGAACCCATGACAGAAGTGACTTGGTAATGGAGTGCAAGCACTGTCAAAGGTGAAAAGTAGCAGTATTTAAGAGCACTTAAATCTGACAGGAAGGGGAGTGATAAAAAGAGATGATAAGAAGTTGCCACCAGAAGAAATTGAAGGCAAAATAATGCAATTAAAAGTAGTCTTGAGTGTGCTTAACAGGAGAAAGCTGCCCCTGAGGCTTTGGTATGCTTCATTGGGCTCCACTTGTTCAATGAAAGAGAGGCTGAACAGGTAACTGAGAGGCTTTTGAATTGCTTTTATTGAGGAGGTGTTCACATAACAGAAGGAAATGTTCCAACCCTGTGGAGAAGGGCAGATGCTGGAGGTGAGCAGGGCTCCTCTCCCACCAGGAGGGATTCACACGTTTAAGCAGAGGTGTTTTTGCTGAGCTGGTCACACATAAATGCTCTTTAGTTAACCAAGAGAAATAGACAGCTCCCTGACATATAATTGCCTGTATCTGATTGGGGTATTCCTATTTGGTGACTGTCTCCAAGCACTGATAGTTCTTTATTTTATCCTTCCCCTTTGTTCTTAATTTACAAAACTAATCCACCCCTTTGATGCCAAGAAGTAAACAATTTAGTGGTTTTTGCAGAGTAGGGGATCTAGAATGGTTTACATAATTTACTGAACTGGAAGCCTCTCTCCCACCTCTTGCTTTCTCATCACTCACCAGATCACCAGTGATGGTTTCCCTCCTGGACTGAACTACAGTTCTCGTGTCCTCAGCGTAAGGAGAACATGGAGCTGTTGGAGCAAGTCCAGAGGAATTCACAAGGATGATCAGGGGCTGGAGCACGTCCTGTATGGAAACAGGATGAGAACGCTGGGGCTGTTCAATGTACTTCTCAGAAGAGAAGCAGCATGAAGACCTCATAGCAGTTTCCAGTGTCTGAAGGGGGCGACGGGGATGCTGGAAAGGGACTCTTAAGGGATTGTGGTGATAGGACGAGGGGTGATGGGTTCAAACTAAAACGGGGGAAGTTTAGGTTGGATATAAGAAAGTTCTCTACTGTGAGAGTGGTGAGGCACTGGAATGGGTTGCTCAAAGAATTGGTGAAAGCTCCATCCCTGGCAGTGTTCAAGGCCGGGTTGGACAGGGTGACATGGTCTAGTGTGATGTGTCCCTGCCCATGGAAGAGGGCTGGAACTGGGTGATCTTTAGGTCTTTTCCTACCCAAACCATTCTGTGATTTTATGATTCTGTGTAGAATGGCTCTTTATGTCTCTGCTAGGGCATGAACTTTCTACAACGCCTCTTTGAATCTGCCTTTTAATAGCCACGAGCTGGGTCATGGAGAGCTGTAATTAAAAGGTAGAGCACAAATTTCAGGAGGTTAAAATAGAGGCTCTGTGTGCAGAGCACCTGGAAATGGGTAAGAAAAATTGTATCAGGGCCAGAAAGGCATCTACTGGAGTACCCTGTCCCCTTTTGTTCTCAGGCATCTTGGATTGCAAATAGGAGATAATGGGATGCAAGGTCCTGCAGGAGCCATGAATAATTAGATGGCTGAGGTACAAGAGCAAGTGGAGGTCACCCAGCTAAACTAAAATAATGCTTGGATTTATTGGGGGGAAAAATGACTTGGGAATGACTTTGGCTGCGTTCTTGTTATAATGGTAGGGAAACAAAATGTATAAATCCTGAAAAGCAAAAGCTCAATTCAGGAACACCAGTGCAATTCAAGAGTAATTCCATTAAAGCTAATGGAATTATGCCAGTGTAAGACCGGAGGTAAGTTCAGATCCAATTACATGCTGGTCCTAAAATGAGATTTCAATATGTTTGCTAGTATTTGTATTGCAGTGAGAGCCCAAATGAGACCATCATTTTGCTGGACTGGATGATGAAGAACCTCCAGTCCCAATAGACAAGGTGCACAAGAGAAAAGAAGCAGAAATAACTTCTGTATGTAACAGAACGGGGAACTGAGGCAGAGAAGAAGCCCAAAATGATAATATGGAAGCAACCTGGCTCATTAAAATAGGGAGCAGCCTATACCTGACCAGTGCTATTAGTGTGTAGGAAAGCTTGTCCTTGGAGCCAATGATGAAATAGAAAACAAGAGTGCAGAAGGGGGCATCTGATGTGAACCAGTTGGATCTGTGGCTGGAAGACAGCACATTTTAATGACCTTAGTTTTTTGATTTTGGCATCAAGAGACCGCAGAAGATGCAGGACAAGGAATAGTTTTTTCCTTTGACTGAAGAAGTTGATTTTACTGAATAGGGAACATGGAAAAAGCCAGTATCCATGAAAGAGGTTGTGTTCTGGTCAGTACTTTCTCCTGAACCCAGTTTTATTACTTCTTTATTATACCTAACATCTGTGTGTCTTCAGAGGGACACTAAGATGCTCTGTGCTAACAATGAACTGAAATGCCTTGAATCTCCCCCAACCATTCCATCTGCAAACAGATGGGGTAACAATAGGTTGTAATCTGTGATGGCTGTTACAAGTTGTTGGATTCTCCTTAACGAAGAGTATTCTCTAAGCTTCATGCAATCTCTAAGTTATGATCCTGGTCAGTACCAGGCTGGTTGGGGAATAGTAAAGGTGTTTTGACTTCAATGACTATCAGGACTCTGAAGGGGACACAGGAGACATAACATGATCTTAAGGTCCTTTCCAAGTCTGATTATTCTTTGATTCTCTGTTCTATGATATTTCAGTCTGATTTAATAGTAAAACTATGGAATTCCCTTGTCCCTATATCACTGCTTTTTGATGGCTAATGCCCATTTACATAGAGGTAGCAACTCTTACAGCTTGGACGTGTAGCTGATAGGAGCTGTAGATGAACAGACCTATATGAGCAGGGCTCGGGTTCCTGTGCCACGTGACAGAGCTGGAATTGTGGCCCAACGGGAGATGAAGACATGCTGCCTTTGACATATAAGAAAGAAGTTGATAAATTACTGGATTGATTGCTTTAAATATTGATTTAATTTTGGTCTGTGGGAATTTGACTGGTAGATCATTGATACTCCTCTTTTCAAGTAGTTTTGTGTGCTGGCTTTTGACTATTTGCATTTGTAGAGCTACAGCTCCAACACAGAGTGTTCAAAAGGCATCTATCCAAGGAGGGGAGTCAGGAGGGAAGAGGAATAGTTCTGCACTATTTTTCTCTCCATTAAGAAATAAGTCCCTAAAATGATGTAATGGCTGGTTGAGAAGCTGAGATTGAAATCTTCTCCATCAGGTTCCCTTTGACACATCCAGACATTCGATAAGTTGATTTTGTGCCATTGCTGAAAAGCTGCTTCTGTGCATTGGTTGTTTCGTTTTCTGCAAAGGCCCCAAAACCTTTCTTTGGGATAAAAACAAGCACACTTCCAAAGTGACATTAATTTAATACATTAATGTAAGGGATTGATATGGAGCAATCAAACAAACACATCTGATTCAGCGAGTCCCTTTTATTGGAAGTTTATAGGGCAGATAAGATCTCTCACTGACAGAATATTTTTGTGTTAGAATCACAGAAATATAGAATGGTTTGGGTTGGAAAGGACCTTAAATTCATTGTCCTGAGTTCATCAGTAGCAGTCATTTTTCTCCTTCTTAGTAGCTGGTGCAGTGCTGTGTTTTTAACTTTCAGCTTGGGAACAGCACTTAGAACACCGATGGTTTCAGTTGCTGCTCAGTAATGTTTACTCTGACCAAGGACTTTCTGAGTCTCATGCTCTGCCAGGGAGGAGGGGCACAAGAAGGTGGGAGGAAGCAGAGACAGGACACCTGACCCAAACTGCCCAAAGAGGTATTCCGTACCACAGCACATCATGCCCACTATATAAACTGGGGGCAGTTACCCGGAAGGGTTATATCACTGCTCTGTTCAGGGTGGGTATCGGTCGGCGGGTGATAAGCGGTTGTATTATCTTCCCTTGTTATTTGCCTTATCATTATTATTAGTGGTAGCAGCAGTGGTTTGTGTTATACCTCAGTTATTGGACTGTTCTTATTTCAGCCCATGGGAGATACATTCTTGTGATTCTCCTTCCCATTCCTCCGGGAGCAGGAGGAAGGAGTGGAATGAGTGAGTGGCTGCACAATTCTGGGTTGCTGACTGGGCTTAAACCGCAACATTCATTCAGTTCTGAACCCCTGCCATGGGCAGGGAGGCCTCACACTAAACCATGCCACCCAAGACTCTGTCCAACCTGACCTTGAACGCTGCCAGGGATGGAGCATTTCCCAGTTCTTTGGGCAGCCTGTTCTAGTGTCTCACCACCCTCAAAGTAAATAGGTCGCTTCCTTTATAAGTCTGTTTGTTAGAGAATGTGCTTTAGACCTAAAAATGGGATCTTACAGTTGTGACAGAGGAGATGTTGTGTCAGAGTGGCACATCCAACCATCATTCTGTGAGTGAGATGACGCTGGTTGCATGAGGGTCCTTCGAGCTATTGGCTCAGTGCTCTCTTTAACAGGTGCTGTTTAATAGCAACTGTCCTCTTTGCGGGAGAGAAGAATGGATACAGCATCATGCTGCACCATGTCTGCAGATGAATGAGAAGCAGGTGATAAGGACCCATCTGGGTGACAAGTAGGAGCACAGATTATACGGTAGGAAATCATATCTCACCAAGGGTGTAAGATTTGTCCAAATCTGAACTGGAATTGAGCTTGCCTGTGACAATCAGAAGTGACAAGTCACAGTAACATGGTGCGTTGAGAACGGCTGCAGCTGTGTTCAGGATCACTATGGGCTACTTTTAGTATAGGACTGTAAGATGGGCTTAAACATTCAGCCCTGGCAATGAATTTGATCTAACAAAGCAGAAGCTCGTGATCTGATGCGATTTCTTAGGGGAGCCTACAACTGCAAATACCTAATTAATGTTGGGCTACTGGGGTGAAATGTATGGGCAGAAGATTTCTGTTTGGCAAGTGAAGCTAAATATATCACTGGTTCTCTTGACTCTCCCATGTTGCAATGACTTAATTCTTCTTTGTAATTAATACAGGAAGGCCGATAATGAGCAAGCAGTAATTATTTTTATTTCCCTCCACAAACTGCATAATTACTTTGGGGCTTTCTGAACATCTTGATAAACTCTGTTGACCAGAGACAGCCTTCAAGGTTGGAAGATCCCCATGGATTAAAGTGGTTGGGAAAAGCATCAATCCAGTGAGCTGAGCAGATGTCATAAAGCTGCAAGATAATGATGGTTGGAATGGTCTTCTGGATGTCATCTTATCCAAGCCCTTGCTCAAGAGCAAGGCCAACCCTGAGTAGGCTTCTGGGGTCTTTGGTGGGTGACATAGACCTCAGATAAGGAAAACAGTGGGGTTCATGAATGTCTTTCAACTTACCCATGCTGGCTTCATGCCTTCGGCTGGCTTATCTTCACATCTTCAACTTTGTAATGAGGGAGAAGAGATGCAGTGAATGCTGCAGCCAGAAGTCATGGTACAACTTGGAGGTTGGCAGCAGCAGAACTGGCTTTAGGGGCTCTTTTAGGGGTTAAGTGACAAACAAGCAGGAGGGAAAAATCTTTTTCCTCCTTATGAGCCACGTAATCATCATTTATCCAGATAGGATGAGAGAATTGGGGCTGTTGAGCCTGGAGAAGAGAAGGCTGCGTGGAGACCTCATAGCAGCCTTCCAGTATCTGAA
>JASSUY010030743.1:0-25970 GCA_032466535.1 Forpus xanthops | reverse complement strand
TTTTGATTCTCCTCCCCATCCCCTCGGACTGAGGAAGAAAGAGAGGGGAGTGAGTGAGAGCGGCTGCATGGGTTTGAAAGCCTCAAACCATGACACCTGGGTAATATTTAGTGATCATAAAAGGCTTTGCTGTTACAGTCTCTTCCTATTTCTGTCGATCATGTCTGAATTCTTTCAAAACCACTTGTCAGAGAGGTACAGAAATGAAGTGTCCAAGCATCCTTTTCCACAGCCTGCAAGTGTAAGAATTGCTCATGCTAAGGGGAAGGCTCCAGTTCCACAAGGAGACCTAGGACTGCAGAGATACCAGGAAATGCACACTTCAGTGTGCCCAAGAGGAATGGCAGCTGCTAACTACAGGTTACACCAAGTCTTTGAGGGCCAGGCTGCCTGTGCACTTCAAGGCTCCCCACTGCAGATTCTGGCAGTTATCTTCTGAAATGCTGAGCAACACTCTGAAAGGCAATGGATGAAGAGCTCCAAGTCTCCTTCTGTCTGTGAAGTCTTGGAAGTCAAAATGAAGACTCTGGATACCCAAGGAATTTGTGCAAATAAACAGTAGAAAAAGTACCTGTGCAGATCAGTTTTCTAATGGACAATCCTCTTATCCATCGTTTGGACATGTAGGGAACACATGGCTAACACGGAGATGGCGCAGTATCCAGAACATCTCGCAGCAAACAGTTAGCAAATCTTTAAGCAACTTCAGTTGCTATAGAAACTATTTCTCTTACACTACTATTATTTATGTGTATCACTGAGTAAGTAACATTGCTGACTTGGGTAATAAAACCAGTGACCTCAGCCAGCATTAACATATGTGATCAGCCCTCCAAAGAGCACCCGGGTGGGTGGGTGTCCCTGACTACAGACTCGAATTTGCAGGAGTATTAACCTAACAGTATTTTTTCACTCTTTGGAGCACCGAGTTCTTTCCTCTTTGTGTGTCTGCAGCATGAGACAGTGCAGTTACTTGATCATTTTCTATTAAGCAGAGCAGAAGTGTGGTGGCCCAAAGCCACTTCTTTTCTCCTCCTGGCCCTTCGGTGTGACAGGACAGTGCTGGATGCAAACCCCTTTCACTGAGCTAGTTTTGTGAAGATCATTTTCTTTCTCTGTGCAGTATGTTCACTGAGCTTTTTAAACCACATTTTTGAGCCTATGTGAGTCTTTGCAGAATGTGAGAACTTAATAAAGATCGCACATTGGTCATGGGAAGACCCTAGGACCAGATGCTTTAAATGAAAGAACCCAGTATTTCAGACTCATAGTTCAAGATAGGAATGTTGTGATGATGCGCCTAGGCCTCAAGGAATACCCACCTGCTCCCCTCTGGTGACAGGAGCAGTGACACTTTCCTTTAGGGATGTGAAAGTGCATTGAAGACCCCTCAGGAACATTTCCACAGCTTCTGTGCCCTGATTCAACAAAGATTCCAAGCACCTAATTTTTCAGTGGGTTTTTTTTTTTTTTGTGAATTTCATTATTTATTAGGGTTTCTTTTGCAAATATTAAGCTTAGTAGGATATCAGGAAACTTAATGGAGCAAGGCATTATGTTGAATCTGAGCTTTCTGAATCTAAGAGTCATAAACAGCCCTATGATCATTCATAGAATCACAGAATAGTTTGGGTTGGAAGGGACCTTAAAGCTCATCCAGTTCCAACCCCTGCCACAGGCAGGGCCACCTTCCACTAGAGCAGCTTGCTCCAAGCCCCATCCAACCTGACCTTGAACACTACCAGGGATGAGGCAGCCACAGCTTCTCTGGGTACCCTACGCCAGCGCCTCAGCACCCTCACTGTAGGACAGTTCTTCCTTATATATATCTGGTCTGAATCTCCCCTGTTTAAAACCATTACCCCTTGTCCTATCACTACAGGCCCTACTAAACAGTCTGTCTCATTGTGGTCCTTTTCTAAAAGCAAGCACAGAGAATGTGAAGCAAGCATAAAGAGCCAACCATTTTCCTTGTTTGAGACCAGAGGGTTTATAAAGAGAGAGTTTCTCATGATGGACAAATAACGGAGCACAATGCATGTGCTTATCTTCATCTCCTTGCTGACAGACGTAGTTGAGATGGAAAATCATGTAATAAGCAGTTCAGTGCCTTTCCAGGGATGCTGATAGTGAAAAGAGCTTTTTGTAACAGGAGCCATGGTTCTCAAATGTAGCAAGTTTTATCCAGTATCAATTTAATCAGTTTAAAGCAGGGCTATCCCCTCCCTCAGATTCCAGTGGCAAAAGAGGAAAGTCTGAACGGGAGGTACATAAGGTGATGCTGCCCTTGCACTGCTTGCAGCCCCAGAGAGGCTCAGGTCTCTAAAACAGAGCAGCTATTTAGAGCCCTTTCACCTGCTTGCTACCCAGAGGTTGCATTACTCATTCCCTGAGCTTCTCCCACTGCCCTCTCACATTTATGTGAGATAAAAGAGTACCTATGTCCCTTTTAGATTTTATTTGCAAAGCTTTAATGCAGCCTAGGGTCATGCAGAGTGCTGACACTGTATAGCTATGGAGCAGTCTGAATATTACCCACGTTTTAGAGTCTGCATGCTTGCCCTGAAATTAATGTGCAACTATGGAAAGTTTGCAACTGTTTCCTGCCTCTTGACTCCATGGGTCACTGGCTGTCACTGTGTGCTGGCTCCCTGCAAAGCAGCTCAGTAGAGGCTTTCCAAAGCACAAATACATGGCTATGAAATCACACCAGGAAGCACTCACTCCATGGGATACTACAAGCAGGGTTTTTTCTCATCTCTCAGCCACCTACAGTTGAAGTGAGTGCTTGGCGGTTCCCTTTAACTGATCATAGAATCACAGAATAGTTTGGGTTGGAAAAGACCTTAAGATCACCCCATTCCAAGCCATGGGCAGGAACGCCTCACAGCAGACCATGTCACCCAAGGCTCTGTCCAGCCTGGCCTTGGTCTCTGTAAGGGATGGAGCATTTACCACTTCTTTGGGCAGCCTGTGCCAGTGCCTCACCACCCTCACAGTAAAGAACTTCTTCCTTTTATCTAACCTGAACTTCTCCTGTTTTAGTTAGAACCCATCACCCCTTGTTCTATCACTGCAGTCCCTAAGAAAAGCCCCTCTCCAGCATCCTTGGAGGCCCCCTTCAGATAGTCCAAAGATGCATATAAATACATACATGTATATAGGCATACATATTCAGAATCCCCTTGAATTGTGAATACAATTTATTCTTGGTGATTCCCCATTTCTGAGTTTGTGGACCTTGGGAAGGGTGTGATCCTGTTTGCTGTTACTGTGGTGCATTTCTCTTCTGGTACTTTTCTCTCTGCGCTAGAGCCTCTGGCTACAATATCCTGGGAAAAGATGTACCCGTCATCCTGTATTGTGGAAAACTTTATACTCATTTTTAATTACCCTTTAACTTGTAGGTACGGCATGAACTGTCTGATCCAGTTTGAAGACTTTGCCAATGCTAACGCTTTTCGTCTCCTCAGTAAATACCGCAACAGATACTGTGTGTTCAATGATGATATACAGGGTAAGTACTGTAAGGAGAATGCACATTTAACCTTTATCTTGTGATTAAGATCACAAGACTGTTTATTGTCTCATAGCCAGATGTGTGATAAAATGTAGCTGTTTACACATAAGCATTTAAAAACACAAGCAAAAACACAGCACTCCAAGTTGAAAAGTGACCCTGCATTGTTCATAGGAATGTAGCTGTTCATTGCAGAAGTGTTGTTCAAGGGAGAAAATGGGTTATGTGCTTTAGATTATTAAGGTAATTTAGAGAGTTCCATCAATTTTCTATAATTTAGATAAAACAATGGTGAGGGTTTAACAGTTATGCAAGGTTTTCAGTTTCCATGAGCCAAGTGGCCATTAGCTGACCTGGCATTGTCCCTCTATTGTTATCCTCCTCTTCACATGCACAGTTGAAAAGTTAAACCAGCTTTTTTGCTCTTTGTAGATGCCAACTCCACAGTAATCTGAGAAAGGTTTATTCTCCCCTAGAGTGGTTAACATAACCCTTCTAGTGCCAAAGAGAAATGATAGCAGCCAAGGTGGGGCTGTAGCCAGCCTGTTTCCCAGGCCCTGGGAGGCACAGCAGGCACAGAGGGAGGGATGTATCCTGCATATTGGTGGCATCCTGCTCTGGTACTTTGTTTTAAACCACTGGAGGGGCTCTTTGCCCATCCAACAGAGATGTTCCCAAGTGATTCTGTATAGCCAGTTCTCCTCTGAGCCCCTTCATCTTTCCTTAGTCCTGTTTGCAACATGCAGAATTTCCAAGGTTCATTGATTTCATTATTTGCCATCAGCTGGGCTCATCCTCACTTGAAAGAGACTGAAAGAAATGCCACTGTTGTTTCACAAAATGCTAGTTCTGTTCTGATCAGACTTTGCAGCACCGTTTCTGCATCTGCTGCCCATCTAGCAGTATTTGGCAGTGCATGTAACAGCTCATTCATATCTATCATGACAGAAGAAAGAGTAAGAACCTGGTGTGTGAGAATGCGGTTGATGTAATGGGATACATAGTCCTGCTCAAAGATACTTCCATGAAGAGGGTTTAGAAGCAGCAGAACTTAAGGCATTTCAGAGAAGGTGAGATAGATATTCCTGTACAAGAAGACTTATGGGGGGGGTTCCCACCCATAAAAGCTTTCAGTGGGGAGAGGAGCACAGAAGAACACACAGGAGATACATTTTTGTATTGAAGTCTTGAGTGGAATAACCAAGAGCTCAAACTGTTCTAGAGGTGGATGGATGAAGCCCATGGTAAGAAGCTGATGGTTTAAAGATTTATGTTAGATTAGTTGCTCTCTCTGCAAGTGGAAGGGGACTCAGCAGTCGAAAGGAAAAGAGGCCAGGCAGTGCAACAGATCTGTGGGCCAGGATGTAGGTTTTCTTGGGGGAATTAGAGTGAATGGAAGGGTTTCTTAGTGAGTTGGAACGGTTTCTTCAGTTGGCAGAGAGAAGAAAAAGAGGATATTAAAGCAAAACTGAAGATCCTGGTTGGGAAGCAAGAGACTATTTTTTGTAGTTTCTTTTTGGCTGTAGGTCATAGCTGAATGCCTCAAACAGTTCCTGGAAATGAACCACATCCAGGAGGATGCTGTAAAACAGCATCACCATAAAGCAGACTGCCTTCTCCCGTTAGATGTGTGTCATAGTGCATGTGAGATGTCAAGTCCCTTGGAAATGCTCTGCAGTCCCACCTGTTAAAACAGTAGGATTTTACCTCTTACTAGTGAAACTCCCTTATATTCTCAGAGAAGGCATCTGGCTGGCACTGGTTTCATGGTAGTAGATAAGGAAAGAAATGCTGCAGATCTTTTGCACAGACAAGTGATGAGTCAAGGGAAGCAAGCCACTGTTTCAGGGGCTTTTTATATAGCTGTCAGAAAGAAAAGGGATTCTAAGCTCGGGTTGTAATCAGGAATGTGTTTTGAGGACCTTCGGGAAGCTGAACTACTTGAATCTCCTCAGTTAGCTCTGTCTTGGAGTCATGTCAGAGATAATGGAGTTGAAGCTGGGATGAATGTCTGATCCCCAGATGATACAAGAAAGGTAGGAAGTGTCATTTTCTCACTTGCACCCTCCTGTTCTTTGGTTTCACCTCAGGCCTTCTCTTTTCAACATGCTGGCATTTCATGACTCGCCTGCTTAAAAAAAGTAGGAGAGTTCAATGCAAATTGTGTTCTAAATGATTAATGAGAATCATGCAAAGCCTTGTTTAAGCAGGCCTGATACATTCTACTCAAGTCAGGCAGGGAAAGACCTCCTGAAGGCTGAATTATCTCAGCTTCTGAGCTGGCTTTTTTTAAGTATATTGGTTTAAAAGCACATCTTAGGCACAAACAGTGCAGGTTAGGTCAGGCCTGAGCTATAGCAGTTTAACTTGTTGGTTAGTGGGGCTCTGAATGCAATGAGCCTACACACACACGGGTGAAACAAGTGTAGGGTAGCAAGTATAAATTGCTCCACTTAATCTCCCTTAGGCCTCCCTCTTGCTGCCCCAGGGCACACATGAACAGCAAGCAGTTTACGTGTGCCAACTTTTTGGGCCACACAAATTACTGTATTGCCAAATCCACCCTAATCCCATAGAGTTCAAGTGACTCAGACCCCTTCCAGTTCCAGCCAGGCTGCTGATGCTGAGCAGGATGCCTGCCAGGTACCACAAACAGGGACCAGGTATTGCTCTGGTTCTGAAAGCCATTAGCCTGGGAGCTAGCAGAAGCTGGCTTGCAATGCCCACACGTGGGAGCTTCCCATTCAGGGCTCCCTCTCCTTCCACCATGGGGTGATGACATCAGTCCTTTCCCAGCTCCATCTGGGTTCATGCAAGGGGCAACAGCTTCAGTTTCAGCTCTGTGGGGAAAAAATGATTGTCACTTCTTCCTTTTTCCCAGTAAGGTGCCAGGGCAGGCGGTGAAGCACATAGGAAATCAGAGGGACATGAGAATGCTTTAGATCCTGCTTTCTCTTCCTACTATAAGTTTGCTCCACTTCACTGTGTGCAGTTATCACTGGGGATAAATCTCACTATAGTAGGATGTAGACAACTGGAAAGTCTTACAAAGGTGTCGAGTCTTGTGCATCCCTGAGGCAGGCATCTCTGGCTTCCTGCTTCGTACAAGAAAATACATAAAATCATTGAAGGAGTTAGTTTGGAAGGGACCTCTGGACATCACCCAGCTCTCACTTAAATAAAAGGTAATTTCAAACTTAGATCCAAATTGGACATTAGATCAGGTTCCTCAGAGCCTTGTTCAGCCAAGTGATTTCTAATATCTTTAAGGATGGATATTCACAATCAGGTGTGATTTGCCTTGGGACATCCATATTGTTGTCAATCACCATCATGTTCCCAAATGTACCTTCTAGCAGATTTGCTTTGCAATGCTCAGATCAAGGGGTTAGACCAACTGTGCTAAAATTCCCTGGATCCTTCTTGTGTCCCTTCTTGAAGAGGAGTATGAAATTTGTCTCTTTTCAAGAACTGGGAATCAATCCATTTACCAAAACCTTTCAAATAATGACTTTGTAATGACATTGCCCACATACCTGAGCATCCTCAAGTGCATCTCATCAGGTCTCATGGACTTGTGTGTTGAATAATCCCGTCTAAATAAGCCGAAGTCCACAGAAACCCTGTAAACTTGCACACCTCAAGGGTGCTTTGGGATGTTCATCCTTCAGGAAAACCCTAAGCAATCTCAGCACATTTTGAAGCTAGCCCTGCTTTGAGCCGATACTGGACTAGGTGATGTCCAGGCATCAGTTCCAACCTTATTTCTTCAATGTTCATTCTGCTGGTTGATCTGTGTGTTACCCTTCACAGTCACAATGGAAACAAGGATTCTTAAGGCATAGATTTCTTACTCAGTGCTGAACAGCACAAGTTGTTCTGCAAGTGCAGTCAGGGAAAAATGAAGGAATCCCTAATGTGCTATTTAAATAATTGTATTGGATCAGATCAAAAAGCCTTTCACAGACATGAGCAGGGCAGGGAGAACAGTGCACAGAAGCATAAAGCCAACCAGCTCCTGCCTCTGGGCATCTTTAGCAGTCTTTCAATACTAGGCCCCATGTAAGTATAGCATTGATAACTTCTCTGGGAACTACCAGTTGGAGTGTTACAGATATATCCATATCCAGTCTGAGATGCTATAAACAGACAGGATTTCTAAAATCCTGAACACCCACAGTGCAAATGAGACTCCTTCAAGGCACTTTGGGGTGGAAAACACCTAATCATTAGCCACATTAAAACACTCAGCTTTTTGTATTCCATAGTCCTCCCACTACTACACTACAGACAGTGCTTGGGGTCATCACTTCGCAGACCTCTCCAAGACTTCCCAGTGTCAGAGCAGTGACTTCTCTTTGTTGTTGGATGTGTGACTGCTGATGAGCCTCAAAATATCTCTTGACCCACCAACCACCTTTCCTCATTATCCTAGCAGATAACCCTTCCATAGCCTTCCCAGGACACTTCAGCAAGCGCTGAACACTGCTCCCAGACCTCAGCTGAGACTGGGCACAGGCTGACTCCAGCGCCACAGATCTGGGCCAGTTAGGAATCAATCATGTGTGAGCGTGGCCTGTTTTTCAGGCACGTTTCCATGTGGTGTGAGAAGCAGGCGAAGCGAGTTGTTGGCTCAGCATTAACTAATTGCAGCAGATTAAAATGGTACAGCATCTTACTTTGTTGTTTCAGCTGGCGTGGAAAACACATCAGTAATTGTCACAGGAAACTAAGGAGCAGAGGAGCACAATAGGAAGGGAGTGCTGAACGATACGGTGCTGCAGGACAAAGCAGGCTGTGTCCTGCCAGGCAGCTCCTGAGCAACATGCTTTCCCTGGGGGGGTTTACCCAGCATCAAGGTACATGTGGAGATGTTCTGAGCCCTGTAGGGTTTCACATTACCAAGCCCTCTTCAACCTACTGTGCTCTGCATTTTCCCTTGATGCTGCTACATTAGGTATAGATGTATTATCCCCGGAGACATTCAAGGCCAGGCTGGATATGGTTCTGGGCAACCTGATCTAGTGGTCATTGCAGGGCTTTGGAGTAGATGACCTTTGAAGGTTCCCTGCCAACCCAAACCATTCTATGATATAAGGACCAGCTCCTTGACTTGTGTCTAAATCGTATGTTGACTGCTAAGCACATCATAAAAATATAGACTCCTGGGTGTACAAGAGCCTCAGTTTCTTGGGCTTAGTGGTGCAAGGCTCCAAGGAGCTGGCCCATATCTTCTGTCATTTTGGGGACTGTAACATTTGCTTCCCTTTCGTCTCCGATGCCATTGCTAACTCCTCCTTTGCAGTAAAGAATAGCATACCTCTCCTCTGTGTTAAGCTGTCTGTGATCTCTAAGTCCAGGCTGCTGGCCACTGCCATGATGTATGTTTCAGGCACTGCACTGTATAGCAGTACAGTGGAAGGATTTAAACCAGACACCTAGAGATGGTCAGCATTAGGCATCTACTTTAAGATGATCTCTGCATCTCCACTGTCAGTCAGCTGTTCATCATGCTACCCCCTCTTCTGGGTTACCACTGTCCCTGGAGCTGTTAGTGTAGAAAGTGAGTTCCTTCCCTGAGCACTTTGTCTTTTACTGCTGCTCTCTTTGACGTGCTCCACAGCATTTCTAAGTTTATTTCCTTCATGTTTTACAGAGGCCCTTTGGGGAAGGGCTGACACTGTCCCACAGTGATGGAGGGGAAGACCTTGAGCTGCAAACACTTCAGCAGCTTTCTGTTTCAGCTCTGTTGTGTTTGACTTTTGATTATGTATTCGGAATGGATCTGGATAAGCTCCACTCTGCTTTCCAGTAACAGGCGGAACTGCTGCAGGGAGTTAATGCGAACCAGAATTTGGAAAAGCCCTGTGCTTCCTCTGCATCCATAACTTCAGATGTATTTTCTTGGCTGCCCTTCGCTGGAGCTGTTAAACTGGTGTTTGCTGTTCCCTGGGCCCTCGTCTTGGCATGGTTTTGATGAGGCAAAGGGTAAGCAGACAGGACCAGGGTAAAAAGTACAAGCTGAGGCTGAATTGAGCCACCTCTTCCGCCAGTGTGGGGAAGGGAAGCCACCCACACAGGTGCTGTGTGAAGGAGCAGGCAGTGGTGTGGGCTGCATGCTCCCATCACTGCTGCTGTCAGAAGGATGCAGCACAGTGGTGATGCTCTGCTCAGCTCAGCCAGGTGACACGGCAGTGCCAGCCCTCAGCACAGAGGGACACCCTGCCTCCCCCATGGTTTCCATGCTTAGCCATGGACGCTGTCACACATGGTGCACCCTTTACACGAGCACTGGGCAGCACTGCTGTTGCACTCATGCCAGTAAAAACTTGTGTGAAGCCGCTCGCCTCTCTGTCCACTCTCTGCACTCCAATGAAGGATGAGGTCCTCATGGGTGCCTCTGGGCTGCAGCATTTTCCATCCATGCATCCTCTTGGAGCTGTGGAGCAGATCCTTTGCCCTCTTTTTGCTCCAGTGTAGCTCCAGTGACATCTACTGGGGATAGTTCTGACACTGGTGCAAGTGGAACATCAACCTCAGAAGGGTTTTCCTTAATGTTTTACAGTATTCTGACTGCCTGAGTGTCAGAGATTCATTCATGGCCATTTTCCGGAGTGCACCTTGGGTTTAAATGCCTCTTCTTTGCTGGTCCCGTTGCTCTGGACTCCCCAGAGAGGCTCCTGAGGTGTGCTTGCCTTTCTGTGGTGTTGTGTTGAGTCTTGGACAGACGAGATACTGTGAACACTTTTCTTTGTTCTCTCTGTGCCCCTTCATATCTCATTTCGGCTGCAGACCAGCCAAGCTGGCTTTTGCTAATTACTTAGGGAAGTAGTTATCTGCAATAGCAGCATTCAGTCTCTTTGGAAAACAGATAGACAATGTGTTGAAGGGTGGTGGGTTTTTCTTGCCACAACTCATGGTGAAGGGTTCACCACCCCAGGCTCATTTTGCGGTTGAAGCACAATGATTAGGCAGCTCCTTACAGAAACCAGCTGTGAACTCTCCTCCAAGGAGATGCTCTGCTGTTCCAGCCTCAGTACTTGTAATTATCTAAGACAAATACTGAGCTGGGGCCAAGGTACAGTAACTTTGATGCTTGAGTAATGGGGGTGAGATGCAGTTTGGGACATGTGGAGGGATTAGAAACACATTGAAGAGAGAGGAGGAGGCTCAGGAATGGCAGAGCAGGTCAGAGTCCTGCTGTTAGAGCTGCAGTGCAAGTGCAGGGGATGACTAACGGCACACCCAGTCCCACTGGTCCCCGCTCTGCATGTGCATGCTGCTCTGCATCCTTCCTTTCCATATACCCTCCTTCCCCAATTCCTCCTAATAACATCTTTAAGGACACCTCAAGTCCCTCTGCTTGGTGCCCCGTGAGCATTTTCGATTTAAATGTGTTTGCATTTGTCCTGTCAGACTCCTTGACACTCATAGGGTACAAAGCAGTCTTGCTGGGTCAGGACCAAGAGAAACAAGATACTTCTCCAGTTACACTTCTCTCTTGTAAATACTTTCCAGATATCTATTACTGCTAATGCTGTGACCCTACACTTGCACTGTCACACTGTAATTATTCCACTTGGGAATTTTTTCCTCTGATCCATTCTCCCTTGCCACCCACATGAGGATTTGGGGATTTCTGTGCACAGAAAGCCTGAGAGATAACGTGTGAGCATGCAAGTGTACGTGGAGGTGTTCATATTTTACTGCATGTCAACAAGCTTAGCACTGCTGACAACAGAGAGACCCCACTCCTTTGCAGTTCATACTGTTAGGGTGGGTTCCCTTCCTCCTCAGTTTAGGTGTCCGTAGTAGAACCATGTGCATGTATTCCAATTATCCTGTCTCAAAGAAATGGTGGCAGTGACACCTTTAGGGTGCATTTCGTGTGATGTAGTCCAGGCATCTGCTTTAGCATGAGCAGGATCATATATGTTTGTTTAGAGGAATCCCATCTTCGCATCTGCCATGGCAGCAAGCCTGCAGTCCTGATGATTATGGGCTGTCTGAAATACAGAGAATGAGCTTGGGCTAGGTGTGTGACACCCATAAAAAGCAAAATCTAAACCCAAGGCAATTATCTGTTGTTTCTTTAAATTCCTTGGATATTTATTATCTTCCTCTGTAATTTTCCTATTCTGACAGCATGGCTCTTTGCCAGCTGAATACAGTACTCTAAATACAGCTTAAAAAGGCAGAGATTTAGTGCAGGAGAAGCAAGAGGAAATCCCTCACATACATCCTTCAGTTGTCTGAGTTGGCATGTTAATTGTGAAGCAGCGCAGCTGTCAGTGGCTGGTTCCCTCCACATCAACTCCCTTTTAAACTGCCTCAACTCAGGTCATATGGGTCTGGAAATAACATGACATAAACTGTTCACTGAGCTAATGAAGGCAGTTTTATTGACTTCAATTTCAATTCACTTCAAGGCCAGGTTGGACGGGGCTTGGAGCAACCTGCCCTAGTGGAAGGTGTCCCTGACTGTGGCAAAGGGTTGGAACTGGATGAGCTTTAAGGCCCTGTCCTGGGTTCAGCAGTAGCTGTCGTTTTCTCCATCTTAGTAGCTGGTGCAGTGCTCTGGTTTTGACTTTCAGCCTGGGAGCAGCACTGATAACACCGATGTTTTCAGTTGCTGCTCAGTAGTGTTGAGTCTGACCAAGGACTTTCTGAGCCTCATGCTCTGCCAGGGAGGAGGGAGGCCGGGAGAAGCAGAGACAGGACACCTGACCCAAACTGACCAAAGAGGTATTCCATACCACAGCATGCCATGCCCACTATATAAACTGGGGGCAGTTACCTGGAAGGGTCAGATCACTGCTGGATCAGGCTGGGTATCGGTCAGCGGGTGGTGAGCAGTTGTATTGTTTTCACTTGTTATTTCCCTCATCATTATTATTATTGGTGGTAGCAGCAGTGGTTTGTGTTACACCTCAGTTACTGGACTGTTCTTATCTCAACCTGTGAGAGTTACATTCTTTCCATTCTCCTCCCCATCCCTCTGGGAGTGGGGGGAGAAAGTGGGGGAGAGTGAGCCGGTGGCTGCATGGTTCTGAGTTGCCGGCTGGGCTTAAACCACGACAGGCCCTTTCCAATCCAAACCAGCCTGTGGTTCTATGTTTCACTCTCAGTGCTGAAGCAAGTGTCCCAAGTGCTTTCCTGCAAGCAAGAAGCTTACAAAGCCTCCAACATTCGCCTAGTCCGTTTGGTGATTGAAACGGATGTTTGTTATGCCTTCATGAGCAAAACATGGTGCTGCTGCCATTCTGTACCAATGATGTGTCTGTGCATGGACACCAGGATCACTCTTTAGTGGCACTATTAATTTTTGGAGAAATAAACTCATCTGAGTTATAAACGCAATGTATTGGTGAGTTAATGGAACTGATAAACACTTCTGCTCTGGCCTGTGAAGGCTACAGAGATGATCCAAGGACTGGGAAGCCATGTGAGGAAAGGCTGGGAGAGCTGGGACTGTTCAGCCTGGAGAAAAAAAGGCTTAAGGGAGACCTCATCACCATGTTCCAGTACTTAAAGGGTGGTTACAATGAAGATGGAGACCCCCTTTTTGCAAGGAATCACATGGAAGGGATGAGGGGTGATGGAGACAAGTTACTCCTGGGGAGATTCTGACAGGACACAAGAGGAAAATTCTTCCCAATGGGAACATTTCAGCCTTTGGAATAATCTCCCAAAATATTCCAATGGGAATAACTGGGAAAAGGTGGATTCCCCAACACTGAACACTGTTGGGATACAACTGGGCATGGCGCTGGAACATTCAGTGTAGGTCATGCTTTTCCAAGAAAGGCTGGAGCAGATGATCCTTGAGGTCTCTTCCAAGCTGGTATTCTGTGATTCTGTGATGCAATAAAGATTTTGTCAGAGTAGTTTATATAAGTTTCCTAATCAAATCAGTCATGTCTGTAGAAGTTACTTATATGCTTTCAGTATAACTGTGCTCCCATTGGATTTTCTTCTTGCATGGTAATAATGAGAGAGTAAATCGTGCCCTGATGCTGTGATGTATCAGCAGGTTTCTGCTTTAGCTCTGCCTTTTGCACTGGAGAAAAGGAGCAAGTAATGCTGAATGCCTTTCCTCAGTCCTTGCCAGATGGGGCAGCACCATCTGCTGGTTTCACTGCTCATTGCCATGCTGTGCTCATGAGCTGCTGTTTGCCAACCCGGCTGTTAGAATCACAGGATCACAGGCTGGTTTGGGCTGGAAAGGACTTTAAGATCATCCAGTTCCAACCCCCTGCCATAGGCAGGGATGCCTCACACCAGACCATGTCGCCCAAAGTCCCGTCCATCCTGGCCTTGAACACTGCCAGGGATGGAGCATTTACCACTTCTCTGGGCATCCTGTGCCAGTGCCTCACCACCCTCACAGGGAAGAGCTTCTTTATATCTAACCTGAGCTTCCTCTAAGTTTAAACCCATCACCCCTTGCTCTACTTCTGCAGTCCCTAATGAAGTGTCCCTCTCCATCATCTTGGAGGCCTTCTTCACTGATGCCTGGCAGCATCCCAAGACCTAAGGGCACTGCAGAGGGTCTCACTGAAGCACTGGCTGGTTGAAACCCAGATGCACTGGCTGATTAAATGGGCAGGAAACTAGGAAATGCTGGAAATCTGGTGAAATAAGGTTTACTGGCCTTTGTCTCTCCCACCTACGGCCACCCACAAGACTTGTTATTTGTGGACTGCCTTGTGAAGATGAGAATGGACAGACCAGCATCAGAGCTGGGACACATCCAAACTGATATCCTTTAAAATGCTGAGGAATAAAACTAGTGGCCTTGATGGTATTTATGGGTCCCTTCCCACTTGAGATATTCTGTAATAAAACTGCCTCCATCATTCCTAGCTCACCTTTAACCCTTGCATCCAGCTTGCCCAGCTGATGTGAGATACCATTAGTGTCTGAATCCCAGTTAGTCTGTGCCTTGCTTGGTTCTTCCCACCATGTTCCTTCACTTGGGATAAGAGATCAGATGAATATTATATGTGATTGATGTGGGGTGAGGGCAGGTTTGTTCAGCCCATAGGCAGCTGCCTCCCTTAATGGATGGAAAGCTGTATGTATCACACGGGCTGTAACATCAGGACTCTGCTTTCCTAATACTGGATTCTTTCTCACTAATCTGTGAATTCATGATCTCTATGACTCCTTGATGCTTGGCAGTGAGGTATGATGGCTCTGAGTGAGGGCAGTGAAAAAAGAGAAGGTGGTCCAGGGCTGTGAAGGTAAATGAGAAGAGGATGATAATTCCATGATCACAGAGGAGTTTGTGACAAGGGTGCCCAAGTTCACACCACCACCTGCTGCAGATGTCTTATGGGACTTTTTACAAGGGCCTGCAGGGACAGGACAAGGGGAATGGCTTTAACCTGACAGAGGGGAGACTGAGATGAGCTCTTAGAGAGAAGTTCTTCCCTGTGAGGGTGCTGAGGCACTGGCACAGGGTGCCCAGAGAAGCTGTGGCTGCCCCATCCCTGGCGGTGCCCAAGGCCAGGTTGGACACAGGGGCTTGGAGCAATCTGCTCTAGTGAAAGGTGTCCCTGCATGTGGCAGGGGTTGGAAATGGAAGAGCTTTAAGGTCCCTTCAGAGTCAATCCATTCTATGATCCTTAGGCATCACATATATCTTAAACCCTTGGGAGTTAGGTGTTAACTTTATTTGGCATTCTAGAATTCATTGTGCTTTGACTCCACGTGGAAGGTTGTTTGTGTTCTCCTGCCTTGCAGGGGTCTTCTGAGGTTTAATAATTCAGAGTAGGGACAGCACTCTGATCTTGTAGTGACAAGATCTAAGAGAATGGATGCTACCACAAGGTTTCTAACAGCATACCAGGAGGGCAGACAATCCGTTTGCAGGATGTCCATCTTATGGTGTTTCTCTCTTTTCAGGCACCGCATCAGTTGCAGTTGCTGGCATCTTTGCAGCCTTAAGGATCACAAAGAACAAGCTCTCTGACCATAAGTTCGTTTTCCAGGGAGCTGGAGAGGTAGGAGAATGTTCTTATGTTTGTTCCTAGATACGATATAAATCCAGAGAGGAAAAAGTCAACTGTGAAGCTTCCTGCAAGGCTTCATGGAAAGAAATCACAGAAGCGGTTTGTCACTGGCCAGGAGTGGGCTCCACATGTGCACTGTGCTGCTGCTTCATAGAAGTTCCCTTTTAGTGGCACAAGTACCTTGAGGGAAGCTCCTCATGAGGCAGCATGCTGCAGGAGCATTGAGGAGCTGGTTTGAGTCCTCAGGGTTGGTATTTAGGGTAAACCAGAGCCTGTTGAGCAACAGAGTCAAAAGGACTATAAGCTCAAAGAGCTGTAAGAACATAACCTCACTTTTTTGGAGTCAGTCATGTTGTCCCCTGGCAGAAATCACGTAGTCTGTTTGACTCCTTGCTCAAAGAAAGATGGTGATACCCCAATGAAGTGTTTATACTGTGTTCCAGGCTGCAATGGGCATAGCTTATCTCCTGCTCATGGCCATGGAAAAAGAAGGAATTTCACGAGAGGATGCCATCAGAAAAATCTGGATGGTGGACTCCAAGGGACTGATTGTCAAGGTAAATGTGTCCCCAGAGCTGAGCTTCAGTCCCCTGCCACCTCCTGCAAGCTTAGGGAGGCCAGAGCAGGCAGATACCTGGGATCAGACCAGGAGTAAGGGCTGCAGATGTATTGGTGTCAGCAGAGCTATCACTGCTTTCAAGAGGACCAGGTCCTGTGGTGACAGTAGTGTACCAGCAGCACTGGCTGCTCTGTAGGCAGTGCTTTGGGCTGGGCCTCTGCAGTGGTAGGATACACTGCTGGCTATGGTCTCAAGCAGTGCCAAAAGCCTTGCATGTCGTATGGGGTATTACAACAGCAACACTGTGCCCTTCTTTGGTGATCTCACCTGCTCTGCACTCCATGGGTCCTCAGGGCCTCTTCCCTTGTCCTTCCTCAGATGTGAGGATTCTGGTGCTATATATACACTTCCTTTGTCCTCGCAGCCCGATCCTTCCAGCACAACATCAGTGTAGTTTAGAGGGTGAGAGGAGCAGAGACCAGCCCCCTGTGACATTACAGCAGCAGCTCAGTGCCTGACTGACTGATGCTGAGGTCCTGCTCTGTGGGATCTGGTTCAGGTAGAGATCCAAGAGATGAAATCATCTGGTGAGTTACTGCATTATGTCTCCACCTTTTTTCCAACAGACCAAAGTTTGACTCCTCCTTTTTCCTCACAGGGCAGGAGCCACCTGAACCATGAGAAAGAAATATTTGCTCAGGATCACCCCAGTGTGAACACACTGGAAGAGGTTGTGCAGAAAGTGAAGCCTACAGCAATTATAGGTGGAGTTCCCTTAGCATGACCTTTCCACATCAATTCAGTTCTTAGGAGAGTTTCTGTCTTTCTTCCAGAGCATCCTTTTGTTCTCCCAGCTAAGATAAAATGAGCTTTTTTTGCCTCCATTTTACCAGTTGAGTTCTTCACATCCTTTCCCTTCAACCATGGGGCACAAGGTTCCTCTCTTTTGGAGCTGTAGGAGCTCTCTCAGGGTGGAGAGGGATGTAGAGGGAGGTGCTAGGGGTGGCAGGACCTGGGGCTTTCAGCAGCACACATGGCCTTGGCAGACTGGGCAGGACAATGATGACAACAGGCAGCTCAGGCATGTCTTTGGGGGCAAAGTGCTGCAGCCAGACTGGCTTAAACACCGATGCCAGCTCTGTCCAGAGAAGAGAGAGCTTCGAGACAGGCTTTTAATCTGAGAAAAAAAACATTCACACCTTCATCTCCAGGGATGGATCCTGTTCCCTCCCACAGTTCATTTACCATCAGAGGCATTCAAGAGGGATCAGCCCAATATCAGTCTGTCAGAAAGCACCATCTCACTCTGCTCTCTTTGTTCTAGGTGCTGCAGCCGTTGCAGGAGCCTTCACTGAGAAGCTGCTGAAGGACATGGCAGCCTTCAATGAGAGGCCCATTGTGTTTGCCCTGAGCAACCCCACCAGCAAAGCGGAGTGCACAGCGGAGCAGTGCTACCGCCTCACCGAGGTACTGGAGCTCAGCATGCTGCAGGTGGCCAGGACAGTGGTGCCTGTTGGGCAGACAGTGACAGGGGCCTTGAGGTCAAGTAAGAGTCTTAAAGAGCAACTTCCACACTGTGGGGGCAGTCAGGAGGTGGAACAGGGCCCAGATTGCTCGTGTGGACTCTTTCTTTACAAGTTTCTAAGACCAGGCTGGATAAACTCCTGAGCAACCTGGTCTGATTTCACAGCTGACCTTGCTGTGAGCAGGATTGTGAGTCCCTGCCAGGCTGCATCACTTTGTGATCTTCTAAAGAAAGTGCTTGCCTCCTTCATGCATGGCTGGATGTCCCATCCTCCTAGGTTACTGTCCCCTGTGTTTTGCCAACCTATGCAACAACATGAAAGTTGGGTTTTATCCCCCATCTTAGAACTGTTGTCATTGAAGAATTATTGTCATATGGACTGAGTTGATGTGAGAGGGGATGCCTTGTCCCCTTTGCCTTCCCTACCACTTTCTGCTGGCTTGAGCAATCACACAGCCTCCAGACCTTCATCCCACGATTCTCACTTCATAGATGAAGAATAACTGCTCCTCAGCCAGTTCAAAGCTCTTGTGATTGGGCAGTGTGAACACACTTTCAGTGCTCAGTAACCCTGACATGGTCCTGGTTGTGGCGCTGAGGACCAGGCCCTCCAGAAGTGTCAACTGGAGATGGCTCTGGTGGAGATGTCTCTCAGTGGCTGGCTGGAGACTTGTCCACTTGTCACCAGAGTCCCCTGAGCACAGATCACGGTGAGCAGCAGACATGTAACACTTCCCTTCTGAATTTGGATGCCTCTTCCTCTCTCTTTGATCAGGGACGGGGGATATTTGCAAGTGGGAGTCCATTCTCCAAGGTGACCCTGCCCAGTGGACAGACCTTCTTCCCTGGCCAAGGAAACAACGCCTATGTCTTCCCAGGAGTGGCACTGGGAGTCACTGCCTGCGGCATCCGCCACATCTCTGACGAGATCTTCCTCATCACAGCAGAGGTTTCCTCCTGGCATTAACACATGGTTTTTAAGAGATGATAAGAGGCCCAGGCACCTCCTTCAGGTGTTCTCAAGAGCCTGGCCTGGGGCAATGAGTTGAATGGAATTGGCTCAGCAAAAACCTCATACTTCCATAGCACTTACAGAGGTGCAGGAGCCAGAAGGTTCTCCTCATTCTCCATAACTGCAAGCATTTCCACTATCCTGGCTCTGATTTTAAGTCTGATGAAGCTTATACACATGTATTTTGAATAGCTCAGCAGTTCCCACGCAGAACTAGTCCCACATCTGCCACTACTGAGGTTTCACCCTCATATCATGTAAGACTAGTGAATGTGGTACTTGCTTGAGACCATCTCTGTAAGCTGCCTTTCTCTTCTTTGCAGTCTATCGCTGCCGAGGTGACAGAGCAGAATCTTGCAGAAGGAAGACTCTATCCTCCCTTGGACACCATCAGAGAGGTGTCTCTCAAAATTGCTGTGAAAGTGAGTATTTCCACTTCTATTTCCACTTTCCATGGTAGGGAGGGCAGGAATTGCCCTGGCACTGTTTTTGCTTTGTGGGGGTTGAGTTCAACTTACTCTACAGCCTAAAGCAATGGATCTCAGGATCCTTCCAGCCAGAATTGCTGCTTTGATTTCTCCCATCATTAAGGCCCAAATGTGAAAAATGCCTTGTGACTCCGGGTGCCTTGCAGCTCAGAGTTCTGCTTTATTGCTTAGAGACATGAGTGCTCAGCACCACACAAAAATCAGGTTTAGGCTCAAAGTCAAACATGACTCAAGTTGCCAAAAGCCTTTAGGTTCCAAATTGCTCCTTTGGAACCTCTCTTACTGTATTTGATGGGACCCAAGTACCTAAGCTTTATTCCACATCAGGCTTGTTGTTCTAATTGTGGGATGGGTGCCCTGTATACATTAAGTTTGTAATTCCCATTTAGGAAACAGCCACTGAGAATCATATTGGCCTGCTGGGAGTTACTGGTGGATGTACAGTGTAGGTAAGGGGCTTAAGGGTGTGAGTGGAGGTGGTTAAAGGCTGCTCTCCTTTAGTTGCCCAGTCCAGACACTTTGCCAGGGCAGGGGTGTACATTTTGAAGCAGGCAACTTCATTTCCTCATCCAAGGGATGATGTGGAGCTGACCCAGGGAATTGCACAAGGGAAAAGGCAACAAAAAACACAGTTTTGAGGGGTAGAAAGAGGGGAAATTCAGGTAGGGCCAAACTGCAGTTGGCTTCCACTCCATAACATGCCAGCACTGTTTTATCAGCTCATTTTGCTTCTCTCTCTGCAGATTGTGGACTGGGCCTACAGGCATGGTCTTGCTTCTTGGTACCCAGAGCCAGCAGACAAGGAAATGTTTGTGAAAGAGCGCATGTACAGCCCTGAATACGATTCCTTTGTGGGGGATGATTACAGGTGGCCCCCCACAGCCATGCAGACACAAGACATCTAAGCTTTTGTGATCACTCTGCTCTCGTTTTTGCCATCAGTTCTCATCAGTTCATGTCACTGTTGATACAAATGCACCTCCAGGCTTGCAGAATGATAAAAGTAAATTAATCCAATAGGGTTTTTTTACTTGCTGCTGCGTTTTCTCTTTGGGAGCTTATCAGTAGAGAGTGAACCAGAGTCCAAGTCAATGATCCAAGGAGAGATGGACTATGACTGCAGCCCATCCCAGTCAGTCAGCACTGCATATTCCTGCTTGCTTAACATAGCAGTGCCTGGCTCCCAGCTCAGCTGCCTCAGGAGAAGCTACCTGAGCCACCACAGAAGCAAAGAGTCCCATTCCTAGTGGGAGAGCCCATGGAAATCTTGGAGCCAAGCTGCCGTGGTGGGAGCTGCATGCATGATCATCCCTCACACGCACAGCCACGCTTTCCCCATGGCTCTCTGGATGTGGTGGGAAGTGTGTGCATTGCCCTGGGAGAGCTGCACACTTGGGCAGTGCTACCCTTTCCTGCCTTGGAAGTCCCCAATGTCTGTGGAGTCTCATCCCAGCCATGGATGTGGATGGGCCATGGAGCCTGGTGCTGTCTTGTGCTCCAGGCCCTTGGAAATAAACCCCAGACCTCCATCCCCATGGGGACAACAGATTTCCTCCCCTCTGCAGGGCAGGCTGCTCTCCAAGGGAGCAGGAGCCAAGGATGTGTTAGGGAAGCCAAACAGGAGACCAGGGCACCTACAAATGCATTCACAGCTGCCCCACTTCATCACTGCATCTCCTGCTGGGCACTGCTAAGGAAGCACTGCCACCAGCCACAGTGGTGCTCCTCCGTGTCAGATTCCCAGGGAGGCCCCCCCGAAACCCACCAAATATCACCCCCAGTGTGATGATGTTGTTCCTGGCCATTACTGGGAAAGAACAGAGGGGCTTGCAGGCAGCTCTTCCCTTCCAGATTCACACTGCTCACTCACAGCAAGGCCGAGGCTGGGTACCAGAGTCCTCATTTAGCATCTTTAAGTGGGTTTTAATAGGAGGAAATGCACCTCATCCCTCTGGAGATGAGCCACAACCTCCCCAGTGTTCATGTGCTTGTAATGCGTGTGTGATGTGCTTTGGCTTGCTCCATAGCTGAAGATGCTGGAAGACAGTGAGTCCTCCCTGCAGCTCATGTAGCTGGGAAGGATGGGAAAAGCTGAGGGGGAAAGCTGGTGAGGGCACAGCAAGTTCCCTGGGTGCCTTTCCTGGAAGGGGAAGCTATACCCACCATGGGAGCTCCTTTGCCGACGCTGGAGCCGTGTTCCCAACGTGTAGGATCCCACATGAACCACTTGAGGGCTGTAGAGCACTTCTAGCTGTAGCCCTGCCGAGCTGAGGAGGTCCTGCCAGTCGTACATCGCCGTTTTAACAGGGGTTTAAGCAGCAGCAATGACTGCTTTTGCCTTGTCCAGGCTTGTAGGAGGAAAATCTGCAGAGGACGCCCTTATTGGAACCAGAAACTGCTGTGTGGCTGCTCTATGAGGCACATTAACTACTGAAAGAGATTGAATCGGGGGAGGAAACCACAAGTTAAATACCGGGGGACTTTCAGCTGATGCCTGTGGTTTGAGCTCTAATTTAAAGCAAGGATAGTTACAGCACATCAGTGCCCCCACTTGTTCTCTCAGCAGCACAAGTCTTCTGTTCCCAAGTTGTTCTTTTTCTCTTCCTTTGAAAAAAATCAGTTTATTTGAAAACAGTGATAAAAATAGCATAAATACAAGAAAAAATTATCAATACATGTAATAATATGGCAATATTAATAACTACTTCAAGCCCAGACAGGATTGCTATGGCACCCTAACATGATGCTAAGCCTAGCAGTTGACCGACACCTGAATTACTTCTGCCAAGAAAACTTCTCTTTGCCTACTCACTCAAGTATTACTTAACAAAACTGCATGTTATTTGTAGTCCCAGATGGTCTGCATTAGTCAGGTGGCATTTGTCCCATAGTAAAACAGCATCCAGGAGCCTGTGTGTGGCTTTGACAACCAAAGGGTCTCTGAGCAATACAGTAAAACTAAATGATACTGAATTCACATCTGTGCTCCTCATAGAATCACAGAATGGTTTGGGTTGGAAAGGACCTTAAGATCATCTCGTTACAACTCTCCTGCCATGGGCAGGGATACCTCCCACTAAACCATGCCACCCAGGGCTATGTCCAATCTGGTCTTGAACACCGCCAGCGATGGAGCATTCACATCTTCCCTGGGCAACACATTCCAGTGCCTCACCACCCTTACAGGAAAGAACTTCCTCCTTATATCTAACCTGAACTTCCCTGTTTCAGTTCAAACGCATCACCTCCTGTGCTATCGCTCATGCCTCCCTTCAGCTCTTGTGCCTGGTGTTTCTATCAGCAGCCTCAAGGATCCCCTAATCCACGAGAATGCCAGTCACAGAGTTGTGGATTAAACCCACCCTGTCTGCCCATCACGTCTGTGCTCAGCACACCATGCATGTGCCTACAACAGCCACCCTGAATTAAACCTCTACCCTTTTAGTCCTTTTCTGAGGCTTCTTCCTCACAAGCCGTGACTTGATGTGCAAATGGAGACATCTGTGTTGCCAGCTCCTCAAGGGTGTGCTGACCTTTCAGTCCTGAAAGGAGCATCTTGATAAAATCACTAATTAATGACTGAGTTTGACTCATCTGTCCCAGATATGTGGATAAACAAAGCTGCTAAAGGTCTGGCTATTAAACAAGAGAGAAAGGGGTTTCTCTTCACAGAGCAAGCTTGGCTGTTCAAACACCTAGAATGGTGGTAATTGATTTATATTCAATTATTGGAGTGCAGGGAAGCAATTACAGCTGTTCTTTAAAGCCCCACTCTACTGCCCAGTGTTACTATGCAAAAAGTGATTCTTTATTAGTTACCTACTGATGACAAATGGTGATAGAAGGATGGAATTTCCCCTTTAGTTAGAATTCACACTCAGCTTTACCTGTTTGACCTTTGCTTTCTCTATAATGATGACAACAGGGCTCTTTACTCCAGGCCTAAAGAATCAAGCAGACAAAACACCAACAGGGAACAGATTGCTGGACCTGGGATGGAAGTTGATCACACACTGGTGTTGCTCAAACAGGAGATCTGTCACCCAGCCTGTATTCACATAGACAGCAGGCCGAAACAGTGAATGGTATTTTCATCTGTAACTCCTGCAGGTTGGTTTGGAAAATGGATGTGATTTCCAGAGATCTCACAAATTCACTAGGAACCTCATTTCTAACTGTTGGAAGGAAAGAGCCCCTTTGGATCCTCATCTTCTGTATCCAAAGAAGCACTGCAGATAGATTAGAGCTGAACTCATCAAACAGACATGGGATGAGAAGGAAGTATGTATGTCATACTGACAGAGGGGTCTAGGATAGCTCTCAAGGCCACCCTGCAGTATTTTTTCAGCCTGAACCCATAGTAGAGACCAAAGTACATTCAGCATAGGCTGAAGCCATGATGTTTGGATGACTGCCTGCAGAAAGGTAAAGGATCATAGAATCACAGCATGGTTTGGGTTGGAAGGAACCTTAAGGCTCATCCAGTTCCAAACCCCTGCCATGGGCCTGGAACATCTTCTGCTAGAGCAGACTGCTCCAAGCCCCATCCAACCTGGCCTTGAACACTGCCAGGGATGGGGCAGCCACAGCTTCTCTGGGCACCTCAGCACCCTCACAGGGAAGAACTTCTGCCTAATGTCTGATCTAAATCTAACCTCAGTCGTTTTAAACTTATTGTTTACCTAGTGCAGAAGAGCTTGTATCGCAATCTGCAAATAAGGAAATGGTAGGAGACCAAAACCGGGCCACTGCCTCTCCTGTGCCACCACCCCCTGCCTCAGGCAGGATTCTTTATACCTGAGGGATGCCTTGGCAACATCACATTACAAACCATTCTCGGAGCTTTCAGCACTGGGGAGGCACACACAAGTTTAAGCAGTGGGCCTGAATCTATTATAAAGCTGCACACAAGAAACAGTCAGAAGCAATTATGCCCAGCTTCTACTCAAACAGAAAGCAGTCTGTATTCCCCAAATACAGCTACTAAAGTAGTATCCTTGACACCCAGTATCTCATGTTTGATTCACATCCAGCCTGCAAGCTATGGTTGAGTTGAAGCCCAACCATTCCTGAGCTAATCAGTATGACTCCAAACCACTCTTGAAGACAGACTTGGGTGCTGACCCCAGCCAGCAGCACAGGTACAGTTGGCTTCAGCACACACAGTTAAGGGACAGCACTTATGGCAAAGAGGCAGGGTAGCAAACGGGGACAGTCACCTCTTCATGTGGCATGGCAGCACCAGCCGGAATCTATTCAGCAGAGCTGCAGGCTGAATAACAATTAGCTGCTAAGGCTGAGGCAGTCTGAAATGCCACCAGGAGACGTTCTAACGCATAGAACAGGCACTAATGGGAGCACCAGAACCTGTTGCCACAGAGCTCGAATCCTGTCCTTCTCCTGTCATTATGGACAAGACCAGCATTGGAGAATACCTGGAAGAAGCACTAGGTGAAGCGTTCAGCTTTAGATGCTTCTGGGAGGGCACCAGAGATCTTCTAAACAACACATGATTCCCCCATCTCAGAGGAGGAGAGATGAGAGATCATTTGAGAAATGCTGCATATTCATCCAACCCTACACCGGCCAATTCAAGCAATTAAAGCTATTTTCCATGGACAGCAATGCAGTGATGTTGAGTCTGTGATCCCTGGGCAGCTGTGGGTCTGCGGACTACAACCAGAATAACCTTGGAAAATGATGCTTTGACAGTTTATTTACATTTGATAAGGAGGGGGTCCAGAAAGCATAAAAGGCTGGTCTAGTGAAGTGGTTTCCTACCAGTGAGGGAGGGAATCGGCAGGGATAATCAAGGTTACAGTGAGGTACTGAGAAATACCATGACACAGAAAATAGAAGCTCTCCTATCACCTTTCCGAGCACCTTTCATCAATCCTCTACCAACCTGTACCTGCACAGACCTGGGGGGCAGGGGAGCTGTAATTACAGATTCAAAGACTCCTTTGGGTTGGAAGGGACTTTAAAGCTCATCCAGCTCCAGCCCCCTGCCACAGGCAGGGACACCTTCCATTAGAGCAGGTTGCTCCAGGCCCTGTGTCCAACCTGGCCTTGAACACCACCAGGGATGGGGCAGCCACGGCTTCTCTGGGCACCCTGTGCCAGCGCCTCAGCACCCTCACAGGGAGAGCTTCTGCCTAAGAGCTCATCTCAGTCTCACCTCGGTCAGGTTAAAGCCATTCCCCTTGTCCTGTCCTCACTTGACCTTATAAAATGTGCCCTTCCAGTATCCTTGTAGCCCCATGTAATACACTGTCATTACTCTTTAATATTATTCTCTATAAATCACACACTCTGTCTTTACTCTTTTATGGAGATGTGCAACAAAACCCATTGGATTTCAAACGTGTTCACCAACCTTAAAAAAGATGACTTAATTGAATAGAAAGCAGCTGGAGTCTCTTCCGTTGACATAAAGCTAGCCTGAAAGCATCCCCGGCTCTCATTTCCTGCGGTCACATTTGTGCACTCACATTTCCAACTTCACTGCCTGTGCATCACTACAGAGCCGCTCCACTTTTCCCCCTGTTGCCAGGAACTGCAGTATGGCCTTCAGGTTTTGCACTGGTGCCAGAAGCAGTTTATACAAAAGGACCAAACAAAAGGAGATTCCAAGAAACTTCTGCATCTTTTTTACTGACAGTATTTGAACAACTATATCAGCTCATCAAAGATGGGCCATCACCAGTGGTCAGGCTGTGTGAGAGCAATCCCAAGCTCAGCTCAGTCATAGAATCATAGAATAGTTAGGGTCGGAAAGGAACTTAAGATCATCTAGTTCCAACCCCCCTGCTCTGGGCAGGGACACCTCACACTAAACCATGTCACCCA
>JASSUY010030742.1:24504-124274 GCA_032466535.1 Forpus xanthops | reverse complement strand
GGCCGGCCACGCGGGAAGCACCGCCTCCCTGCTGCTGCCCGCGGCCCGGCTCGGGGCTGCGGTGTCCCCCTTGGAGCCGCGCTCCGGCTGTCGCCCGCCGGGACATGGGCTATATGGTGAGGCCGTCGGTGCTCGCCGGCAGGGTAGGTTTTGCCTCGACCCGCCGTCCTCCCTGTCTTGGCAGTGGCTCCCAGCACCGGCCCGCGTGCCAGGCAGGGTGACTTTGTGACCGCACGCCCGGTTGAGCGCCCTGGAGGCGCCGGGATCTCGACAAGCAAAACAAAAGCTCGGCCCGACCACCGACCCAGCCACGCACGTCGGGGCAGTGGCTACGGTTGCGGGCCTCGGAGCTCTCACGGGTCTGCAGCAGCCGGCCGGGGCAGGAGGAAGGCGAAGGGGACAGCTCGGCCGCGGCGCGACCCCGCCGTGTCCCCGGGGAGCCAAGGGTTAACTTCAACTCGCTTTTCATGAGCAGCCCTCTTTTCACATTGCATCAAAGTCCTTTAAAGCTGTTTCTCTTCCCTCCTCCCCTTCCCGACTAGAAAGACTCTTTATCCATGCATGCTAAGTAAACAGATCTTTGTTTTCGTCTTCCACCCACTGCCCTCTTTCTCCAGCCCGGAGCTGGAGCCTCGCCAAGCCGGCTGCAGCGATTGCTGCCTGCACACACACACAACTCATACACACACATACAGGGGAAAGAAACCGGGTTTCTCGGGTGAGGCAATGCGCCTGCAGTTGGCAGGGACAAGGCAGGAATTGTAATTACACTTCATCATGTGATGGCTTATGAAAGAGGAAGTTTGGATGTTTTAGTCACGTACTCCTTTGGCCTCTTGCTTTAGCCTCCAGGTTCTCTGAAGGAAAAAATTACATATATTTATATATACTGGTGGAAAGCCAAGAAACTCTGTGTTTGCACATTTCAGATCATGAGCTGAGCTGGAGTGCTAGCTGAGGGAGGCTGCAGGGGAAGAAGAAAGCAAAGCTTTCAGCTGTGTCAGGCTTTTAACTGCAGGACAGAAAATGTGATCTGTATTCTCGTTTATTTCTCATGAAAACTAGCTGCTTGGAAAAGTCGAGATGAACTGTCTTCTGGCTTTGCCGCGTTTGCTGCCTTTGAATTTGTTCTGGTGGAAAAGGCATACATTTTACTGAGCTCTGTGTCAAAAAGCTGATAAAAAATAGTGGCAGTGCTACATAGGAAATATGGTTTATGTATCAAATCACAAAAAAAAAAGTGCTCAAAGATGCTGGCTGTTACAGCAGTAACTGCACAGGAATTGAATAGATAATGGATTTGTTTCTTACTCTTTTTTTCTGAAACAGAAACCATCCCTTTGTTTCTGATCTCTACAGAGTGCCCCTCACTATGACATGCCAATGCTACAGACAGGAGTGGCAAGTGGAAGAGGGCACACGATGTGGCATAGGGGCTATGCGGGTCTGCATGTCTGGGTGACAAGGAGTGCCATTGTGGCACGGATGGGGGCCCAGCACAATGTGAGAGGCCTTTGCCTTGTCGTGGTTGTGCCCAATGTCATGGTTGAGAGCAGGAAGGGAGAGGTGAGATTGGAGTGGGACCGCTGTTCAAGGCAATCCCCCCACATCAATGCCATTGTGAAACCCTCCTCATCCCGTTTTATAGCTGGTTTCAATGAACCACGCTGAGATCTTGCTGTGTTTCTCTTCTCTTCCCTCCCTAGCAGGTCCTATTTTCCTTCTCACCTTTCCTCTGCACTGGCTGCAGCCATTGCACACAGCCCCTTGTCCCAAAGTTGTGCCCCCATCCTGTACTTCACACACATACCCTTCCGCTGTGGGGCCTGCCCTTCCATGTCCAAACCAGTGCTCCTCGCCTGCTCCCTGCCCTCAGCATTCCTCTTTCCCTCCTGATTGAGAGCGGCCCCACATCTTCCTGCAGGTAGGCATTGCTTCCTCCTTGGGTCTTACTTGCATCCTGTTGAGGCAGAAGTCCTGCCGGGTACTAGCAAAATGGCTAGAGCTAAGATGGGAAAGGTGATTATGCTGGAGGGTGCTACCACCTCTCCTTTGATCTGTAATGAATTATGGGGGCTACTTTCCCAGAGCTAAGAGGGGAGAGACTGGGAATAGTCCTTGAAGGTTTGGATTTGGTCAGATGCAGGTGATTTTGGGCCAGTAAGCCCACCACAGCAGTGTCATTGTGGCTGAAAGCAGTACTTGCCAGCTCACCTTGCAGAAACCTGACAGCAGATTACAGCCTCTGCCAGTGCATAGCTGGGTGTTCAGTCATTACATATGTGGTATAATGTTTGTAGAGTCTCTGTGGAGAGGAGAGCTCCGGTGGGAGCAGAGGAGCCTTGCCTCTGCTCCGGGCACCTCCTGACTTTATGGTATCTCTGCCATTTTCATTCCTGTGGGAGATGGCAGGTTGCTCCATTGGATTTTCCAGAAAGCTGAATGAACCCAGGTTTCAGTGGGCTTCTTGCCTAGGTGGGCATTAGGTGATTCTTGGCAACAGTTCAAAAGCCCCTAAAGCAACTGCTGGATCTTGCTTGTAGGCAGCTGCTTATGTTTGCCTGTAAGAGTGAGCTACTGGTCACCATTTTAGAAACACTGTAAGTATTGATTGTAATTTTGAATTATCATAATTTTGAAAGCGAATCTCCCCTGCACACATTTTAGGTATGAGTTTTGACACATACGAAGAGCAGTTCAGGTGCTGTCCTGTTCTCGTGTTGATGCTGGTCCCAAAGCCAGAATCATGGCGGTGTAGAAGGAGAAAAATCTTGGAGAAAAAGAGCAATCCCCATCCAGCAGTGTTTTATTTAGTGCTATGGAGGGGAAAAAGGAGATGCTGATGCAAACGAGAGTATCATCAGGCACAGCCTGTTGACATAAATAGGCTTTGGACAAGCTCACAGTAAGCCAGTGATCCTTCAGATGTTTACGACCACTTATAACTTTATTCACAGGAGCATCACTATGAATGTAAAGGCACGTGCACTTATATGTGCTCGGAGATCGACAGTACACTTCCCTGAGAGCCGCTCATCAGCGGTGTGCTGACCGGTGTGCTGACGGCTGCCCTGCCCTGCAGGCTCAGCTGACTGCTGATGGCAGGAGCTGACAGAGGCACTGGCAGAAAATACTCCTCTGAGGCCGGAGGGAGGTCACCACATTTGCTCCCTGCAAGGCAGGACATGCTGGAGGATTAAGAGGGACCTGAGCAGCTACAAAGGGTCTGCTTTCTGCTATACATTGGGGCCTTTTATTAACTGCTTGAAGACAGTCATTTTGAACCATGTTGTTTGGTGTAGATTTTTGAAGAGCTGTCAGGCACCTAACCGGAGCCTGCCTAGAACAGAAAACTGCAGCAGAACATTGGTATGCCGTAAGTTCACAGATATCTCCCAAAATATGGAGATGCTATGTGTGCTGTTATTCTGCTATGATGTTTTGCTCTGGAAGGTTTCGTCAGAGTTAGTTACTGGGGGGAGCAAGAGTCGCGGTGCGAGCAAGAGGTTGGGTGCTATAGCTTCTGCTCCATTGGTGGGCTCTGACCTAGGCGGTTTGGAGCAAAAACTGCATGCTTTCTTTAAAAAAGGAAACAATTCTGTTTTTAACTGAGCAGTTGACTTTACGCCCTCTTTTCAAATAGCAGTAGAAAAAAAGCAGAGAGGAAAACATCATGGAAATACTTGAGAAATTCAGAGGTTACTACCCTCCGAAGAGAAATAAAAACTTCAGAGGGATACTTCCAGATGCCAGAAGAAAGGGCAATTGATGTGGAAAAGCTTCCGCCCCTTATCCCCAGGCTGGGTAAATAGGCATGTCGAGTTATCCCATTTACACCCCGCCTTGGTGCTCTGCATTTCGAGCTACAGTCAGCAATTGTCCGTGGCAATGGGTGAGGGGGGCAGGAATGCGGTGGCTGGGAGGTTCCTGGGGTGCAGGCAGAGCGGCCGGCTGGCCGGGTGACCCCTTCCCAAAATAAACAGGAAGCCTGGGAAGCCGTGACCCCTCCATGACACCGCGCCGGCTCTGCTCCCTGCCTTCAGCGCAGGAGTCAACAGGCTTCCGAGTACCCTCCGCAAATTGGACAGGGGCAAGGACTTCACAGGAAACATTACAAAATAAGAGCAGAAACAGATCATCTGTTGAAAAACTTACATAAGGCTTTAAACTCCTTCTATTTAAGCCTCCGACAGTCAAACTCATCCCTCTGAGCCCATGTTGGTGCAGCGTGCGAAGTACTGACTAGCTGCAAAGAAGGGGCAGAGGTTCCCTTTCTGCATGCACTGAAGGACTGGTGTGTCTGAGCAAAGCAGGAAGAGTTGCCTCAGGGAGGGTGCACTAAGGGTTTTCTTGGTTGGGTTGGGAAAATCATGTGGGAAGCACTTTTTCCCTGTTTGGGGGAGTTGGCAGTGAGGTCCTCACACAAAATAGAAGTCAGAACCAATGCCCAGACCTTCTCAAAGTTTGGGCCAGAGCTATGAAAGCTGTTTCCAGTGTGGGAGTTCCTGCATTACCAAGAGCTCCCCCAGAAGCAGCAAACTGTGTCTTGCTGACAGCTCCAGCTGGCATGTCACCTCCCAGCCCACCAGAATTGCTGCCCTCCCTAAAGGGCTCCCTACCGCAGTGGCTGCCAGCCCCATGGTTTGGGACAGAGCAGGACAGGACTGCCACTGGTGGGGAGGCAGCCCAGCTGACAGTAGTCTCTGCTGCTGCTGACCAGGTTTCCAGCCAGCGCTGGTGGTCTTATAATCCCACTTTTTTTGTTCTCCTGGTGGTTGCCTTATCCTCCTCATTGGGCATAGGCACCTAGAGAGGCTGGGCGCAGATGCCAATAGGTTTGGCCTCCATGCACATTGGCTAGTTCAGAGACTTGTAAGGGGAGAAGAAAGGGGAGATGGATTCCCTCTCTGATTATCTAGCATTTGCTAGGGTTTTATAGTTACCAAAAGCTGGTGCTTTGCCTATCTGGGTAGCAAGATGCACCACGATGATACCCTTCTTGCCCATTCTCCTTTATCCCTCCACCTCCGGGGGACTGTTTTTTAGGGGAAGCACTGCAACATATGGAGCGATGTGCAGCTGCTACAGGAGTCTCTTGAACAGACCACTCTTCCTTCAGGAGGAATTTCAGACACTGGCATGAAAAGGCTGCAACCTGGTACATTAGGCTGTAGCCTTGGTTTGTTCCAGGCACGTTGAGGTATGGTTGGAGTACCCACATTTCTGATATATTACTTCAACTTTGCAATGTGACAAGAGTTAACGAAAGTGTGCCCAAATCTGAGAAAAGAAAAATGTAAGTGAAGTTTGTTTCTTGTCCCGCTGGCACTCACTGCCTCTCATTCCTCTCCCTTTCTCTCCTCCAGATGTCCAAGCAGCGCCCCTCCTCTGTGGAGACCTCCTCATGGAGCAGTCTGGGCAGTCAGAACAGAGGCAAATGTTCTCTTTCCTGACCTTACCTTTTTGCTCACTGCTGTCTTAATACGCTAAGTAAAAACAAGTAAAAGAGGGTATTTTTATCTTCTTGTACATTCTGACATATGTGTAGTGTACTACTGTGCAGCAATGCTGAGGAGCAGTGCTTACAAGTTTAGGCATTGATGATGTGTTTGTAAACTTAAGCAGCAGAGTTGTATTGAATTACCTCATCTTGTCCATTTATACTTCCAGGCAAAAAACCCATACACATCCCTTTTCCAGGCACCTACATGTCTCCTGCTCATGTGAGCTCCAGGAAAAGGTGCCTACTAGGAAGTTATGCTTGATAAAAGAACATCAGCACTATTAATAACTGGCAGACCTGTGCTGGAACTGGCAATTAAACTTGGTCTCCTCTTCCAAATTTCAATCATTAAAGGAACTTGCCAAAGGCTGGGACTTGTATCACTTAGTCTACCAAATGGGACTGGATGAGGGACTGAGGACCAGTCATCTTCATGATGTGGCTTGCTGAAGTCCTCGTGTCATACCCGAGGAATTGCTCTGCTGGTGAGCTCGCTGGGTCAGCTGCAGAGGCTGCTTTGCACAGCCACCACTTGCTGCTGATTCATCGCACCTGGAAGATGCCAAACGTGTCCCTCAACTAACACATCTCACCACAGTTTCAACATGCAATCCACCATGATCAGGAGCACCAGGCAGCTGCCTCTTTGCTCCATGGTCAGCTAGTGCTGACTGGGGCCCCTCCAGCTGTCTCCATAGCCACGATGGACATGTGGCCCAAGAGTCAGAGGAAGTCCTCTGCTTTCCTTCCCTTCACAGCTTCAGAGGTGAATAACTTCTTTATATCGCAGATCCGGAATGGTTTTCAATAGCTGATCCAGTGGGAAGAGGATGATCACCATCATTCATTTTCGCTCTCCAGTTACTATTACTGCCAACTGCTGTTCCACACACATTGTAATTAAGTAGAAAAAATACAGACCAAATGAAAAAGGGTATGAGCCTCTCAAAAACATCTCTGTGCTAGCTGCAGCCTGACTCAGCCTTCAATTAACATTCTTACTTAAAATAGTTTTGTTATAGAGCTTTTGTTAAACCTTACATAATAGCAGGCCAAATCACTGCCCCAGAGCACCCTGCTGAAGAGAGGAGGTTGGCCCTGGTCTCCTGGGCACCATCTTATCCTGCCTTTGATCCAGATGGCCTTGGATGAGCTACCAGTACAGAGTGTGCAGTACAGCTGTGGCTGTGCCCTGGTGGGTATGTTGAACTGGTGCCGGCATCAGAAGTGGTGCCACTCTCCCGCACCCTGGCTGCTCAGTTCTGGCCAGCACTGCCCCCTGCACCATGCCAGTGCAGCTGCTGTAGCAAACCCACCACCACCGATAGCTGCAGCATGGCTAAACTTGCCCCAGTGCCCATCCCAGTTCTCTGGGGTGCCTCTGGGGCAGAAGGGAGCAGGTCAGGATGGGTGGCTGCAGAGGGACCTCAGTAGCGGCATCGGTTTGTATTTGCTGCAGGAGCCCTCATGCTGCACCTGCACCCTACCAATGCCTGAGGAGGTTGAAAACTGGGCTCCATCTCCTGCAGAGAGGGATGGCAAGCCTGCCTCCTTCACCAACATGTAGGGAAGCCTCTGCACAGGGCACCTCCTCATCTCTGCGGAGACATCCTTATGGCTCAGTTGTGCTATAAATGTATTTAACAGCATGATTTTTTTCTTTATTCTTATTAGGCATAGCTTCTAACTGGTACAAAACATGCTCTGTGTGTGTGAGAGAGCGTCTATATGTGTGTGCCAACAGAATATAAAATGGGGATGTGTATTAAAATATGGGAAATTGGCATGTGGTATGCAGGTCTGAGGTGACAAAAATGCTCTCATGTCTACTTCAGTCTGGGGGACTATGTTTCTTCTGAAGCCATTTCTGTCAAATTTATGGCTCCACAAACACTCTCTGGGATTATGGGAACTTCAGTCTGAATTTGTACCAAGCTCCTGAACCAGGATGGTGTTTCAAACAGGGGGAGCTGAGAAAAGAAGGATCCAGGCACATCTAAACCTAGTATTGCTCACCACCCCTGGCCTCGGGAAACCAATGAACACCGTGGGCACCATTCCCACTGGGAGCAGCTCTGCTAAGTCACTGAATTTGCACTGGGATGGCATCCGGCCCAGAGTGATCAAGCGCAGCACTGGTTAATGTGAGATCAGGAGTCTGTATGGCTGACAGATCCTCACTGCCTTGTCCAGAGGACCAGAGTGTCTGCTTGGCTCAGCTCTGAGTCCCAGCCTGGCCTACCACTGGTGCAGAACAGAGTTGCCCCTGCCAGTGCACCCTTCCACCATGGAACTGGGAAAACTCCTAGGGATGGCAGAAAAGTCACATCATGGGATGAGCTTCTCTTCTGCTGGGAGAGCCTGCAGTGGTATGCAACCTGGAAAGGAGTAGGCTAATGCAAGCGAGGTTCTTCTGAGTTTGTTTTATACTAGAGTTATGTGTTTTGGCAGACTTTTTGATGAATAGGTCAGCAGGGTGTGGAAACGTATTCTAAAGCTTTCTGCATCCTTGCGTATGCTTTTAGCTGCCAGGGGGTTTGCCTACTGCTTAAAAGAAAATGCAAATTGCATTGAAAGGGCAGAGACAGGTTTTTGTAAATACTTTTGGCATAAATTTTGGCCATTCCCTTGCCATCTGTGAAACAACAGAAAGAATCCCCACTCAACTGTATGCCATATGAAGATACCAGTTTCTCTGTTTACAAATGGTATAAATAAATAAATAAATAAATCACACGCTGCTATATGCATATATAAAGATCCATAAAGCTCTCTTTGGCTCAGAATGGGTAGAGGGCAAGTATAGGGAGAATCTGGACTTTTTCACATCTTCTCCCAATACTAGCGTTTGTAACAAAAAGATACTGTTTCATGTACTTCAAAAAGAGTTGAATGTTTCTGCATGCTTGGCTTTCCAAATCAAGCTTCTACACCTGAAAGATGAGAAAAATTGTATGAGCAAAAGACTAAGAAATTATTTTCAGATGTAACCAGATACACCGTCTGACAGGCTGGAATACTTTAAACCCTCTTTAACCAACAGCATGTCAAGACATGCCTGCTTCGGACACTGTCAAGACATCCAGCCCCCATGTTTTGCATACTCTCCTAATTACATTCGTATGTTTGGTTTCATATTTGACCTCTCTGTTTTAACAGAGTGCCAAGTAAAGCACTCCTCCTCTTAAGTCTGATACAGGAATTAATCTGGAGAGTATGGGGGATTCACGATAGGGGTATCCCTCATGCACACACTGGAGTGACATGCCCCAATAAGCAGTACAACAAAAGAAAAACAGTTTAAAAATCCTCAGTGCAAATGTGCACTTTTAGTTAAAAGTACAGCCTGGACTCTTTCTGTTTGCTTTGTGTTTTGGAGCACTTCGGTGTTCACACCTCTAATGCTTCCTCCATCATCTGGCAGCTCACCAGCTACCATATTTTGGCTTTTCTTTATTAGGAAGAAAAGACTATTTGCACAAAAATGACATCATTCCAGAGTGAGAAACTGACTTATCTCAGTTGTTAGGACTCTTGTCAATGAATCCAGTAGGCTCAGGTTCCTGTCACACCGGGAATAGTTTCACATGAAACCCTGGGCTGCACAAAGGCAGTGGAAACATCTATCAGAAGACACCAGCTGCACAGAGAAATTCACTGTTTGCTTCCCTCCCCTAAATTCTCTTAAGAAGCCAAAGCCAAAAATCACATCACTGTCAGCAAGAACAGAATAGATACAGATATAAAACCAGATAAATGTGATTATTTGGTGTGAAACGCACATTATCAATTAGAAAAATCCCTGAAGGCATAGGGATTCCTAAATGGTGGCCTTTGGACCATTGCTGTTGTTTTGGGGAAGGAAACGGCAACAGTGACAGAAAGAGGGAAGCAGCTGGCAGCCTGCACAAGGGTGGAATTCACTCTAGGCCCTTTCTCAGCCAAGACACGTGAGTTTTTCCCAAGGGCAGTCCACATGGCTGGATCACAGCCCCTAAGCCTTCAGCACATCGGGATTTCTAGATTCAAGGCAATGCATCTGGGATTTTTTGGGTGAGCTGCACCTCCTGTGTGTTTTACTTGGACAGTCGGGTTTAAATACCATGCTGCTCTGCTCTCCTTTAGCACTGTTATTACAGCCTTGTTTGCGAAGCAAGAAGAGTAATCCTCATGAAAATAATAGTAGTGCAGACCTAGACAGCAGATGGTGTTATTAAATACCTGGGCAAAGTCTAAGGTCATCATGCTGTAACAATTAACAAGATATATTGTCTATCACTTAATAGGTAACCTCCTAGTGTGGGATGTTTGCAAGGCCAAGCAGAGTGGCAAGTGATATCTTGTCCAAACCCAGATAACTCTTCCAGTAAAGCAAATGTTTGGCAACCTTTTTCTTGCCTAAATTTGTTGCTATCAACACGTTGGATAGAAATAATATGATTCCATTTAATCTTTTAAGCGATCCCTTCTTTAACCAACTATATTAGGTTTTAACTAGATGGCAACAATTTGAGTGCTTATCGATAGTTGCTTGGCATATAGGTTAATTTACAAGAGCACAGGGAGGCAAATCCTCAGGTGATATAAATCATCGTGAGTCTGCCACAGGGTACATCTCTGACTGGCTCCAGCGAGGGACTGTGCCTGAGAGGTGTGTTTGCCAGCCAGCTTTTGCTGTCAACAGAGGTTTTCAGCTGTGGACTATGTTTCTTCTTACATCTCCTCTCTCCTAGGGAAAGTGCATGTTTATCTGCATTGATAAAGTTGAAATTGAACCTCGGTAATATGTGGCAGGGCTGTCCTCACTGCATGATCTTATAAAATTTTCAGGCAGAGCTCCCTCTAAGGATTCATTTTATATCGTAACAACTTCACTTTATCAATGTTTCCCTTGATATTTGCCTACCCTTCACTGAACGTTACCACTCAGCTGATGGGTGACTATTTCACTTCTTTAATGGCACTCCCAAATGTGAGAGCAACTTTGTATAGCTGCTCATTTACCCATTTTTTTCCTCAGTTTCTTCCCTACCAGTACTTCTTAGAGAGTTTGCCCAGGCCAGCTGCTTAGACCACCCTGTTAAACATCCACAGCCATTACAGTCAAGCCCTGTTACGCCTTTGCCCAAGCAGGGCAGCTCACTCTCATTGGCATGCCTAGCGTTCAGAAAGGCTGCTCAACTGAAGTGATCTTGCCTTCTCTTCTGCCATTGCCTTCTTTTAGAAGCATATGGTAGGGCACCCACATCACTTTCAGGGGCGCAGACTCTTACTATCATCTCTTCTGGGCCTTTAGGGAAGCCACATAGGCTAAGCACAGTTCTTTTGGGCAGGTACTGGCTTTCACTTCATTACTGCAAAGTGGCAAAATGGGGAGCTAAAACAAAGTCCTGCAGCTGCCTATAGTTTCACGCAGTACTTTTCCTCCATGGTAATTGCTCTCCTGCTAGGATCCACGAACTTGAGAACAAAGTACATTTTATTATTTACAGGGGTTAGATGACAAACACAAACAGATGGTACAAAGATGACTCCTAATGCATAGTGATCAAGGAATTTAATATTCATGGATAAAGACCTGGAAGATTAAGTAAACAGATTCAGACATGCAGGGGAAAGTATCTCCTAACAATGCATAAAGTCAGCACAGCCTTTTCTGCCCTGTTGCCATTTGAGTTAGGGCGATTAACATAAAGGGAGACTGCCCAAATTTTCCAGTCTTCAAGTGCTCAACCTGAGCAGCACCTTCATAAGGAAGGAGTTTTTGCAAGACTGAGAAGAAACCTTCTGTTTTGCTATAGAAGAGGGCTGCAAAGCCTAAGAGCGCTCCAGTTTGCTGCTGCCTTTACATAAAGCAGTCTTACCTGAATGACACTGCTGTTTTAGCTGGAACTGGTCGGATGACTTATGATTACTCACCCGAGCAAGGGTTGTGGCACTGGAGTCACACCACACCGCTTTGCCATTAATGACACTTCTCGTGGCAGAAGCCAGGATTTCGCTGGTGCAGCTTTCACATGTAGTCATCTTGCAGAGGCAATTTCAACACTGATGAATATTACGAGTCAGGTCCTCAGCATGAATCATCCTGTCCTTCCAGATGACTTTTTCTTTCTGCTGTTTACATCAGAGGCAGGGAATTTTGATGCTTTTTTGTGCCTGTGACTAAAGGAGTGTTTCATATGAGAAGCTATTTCCAAACTCACTTAAGTCATCCCTCTATATATTTCCTTTTGTTATTGTTGCTGCTCTTCTTTTGAGCGTGGGCAGCTAGCAAGATGTTTTAAGGCACTACTGACTGAGTGCTGAAAGTATGGCAAAAAAGAAAAGCAGGGGGAAGAGTTCATTGATGCATGCTGCTGGATTGTGCCCAAAAGTTTGCTCTGCAACTTTGATCAGCCTTCCATTTTTAATGTCCAGATCAGGTTGTTAAACAAACAGATTACCTGGGGTTTGGTCATCCCGTCGACTTATGCGGTCGCTCAGCCCTGGAAAGGCGTGTGCATGGAGTCAGACGCTATAGAAAGAGCAGAGCAGCAGCTTTGAGGTGTCTGCTTCCCTGCCCTCTCTTACAAGAGCCCCTTACCAGTGCAATGTAGGATCAGGATGCTGTGGCCTACAGATACATGGGAGGAGTTAGGAGAGGGGATAGGGCTGGAGAAAGGTTGAGCTCCCAGGCTGGAGCACACAAAAGGTGGTGGAAAGCTGCTCATGGGTGTGTAGGCAAGCTCTCCCCTGGCACTCCGCTAGTCTAGTTCCAGAAGGAAAAATGACACCCCAAACTCAAGAAAAGGCACTGCTGTTTGGCTGCTCTATTTTCATCCTCTTTCTGTGGCTGTAGCCGCCGCAGCTATTGCTATGGCTGCCTCCCAAATCACTGAAGACACCAGGCACCTCTAGATGATTGCTGTTAGGACCTTGCTGGTCTGCCATGCTTTCTCCACAGCACCTGGCAGTGCCCTGGAGATGGTATAAGGGGTATTTAAGTCCTTGTGAAGAATGACATGTGAGGAAAGACATGTTTATTGCCATGATTCCTGAGTCTCAGATTTCATGGGGGGCCACAGTACTACACAAGGAAGTCACGCTGCTCACAACAGCAGGGGCAGAGCATCTCCTCTGGAATCTGCTTGGAAATTTGTCTGGCTCTACGGATTCATTTGGTTGATATGGCTATGCAAGCTGGAATGTGGCCCAACATGTACAGCAGAGAAACCTGCTCTGTGAATAAAAGCCTTTGTTAAGATGGATCCCATCTGTACATGATTTCATCATCTCTGCAAAATGTACAGGACACTCATATGGTGAAATCAGCAGAGCTCCTGTTCTGAGAGAGAAAACCCTTCTGTCTGCTTTTCCACAGGAGTCTGTTGCCATATGAGTAGAAGATATCTTCTGCCATACTGCTCTTAACTATGGATGGGACAAGCGCTGGCACTACGTTAACATCATCATTAAAATAGCATGCATGGAAAAGCATCAAAAGCACACACACAAAATTGTCACTGCCCTCCTATTTGCCTTCTCTTCCTGAAATACGGAACAGTGTAAATACAATTCAAGCCAGCTAACGAGCAGTCCACAGTGCTGAAACACTCCTGTCTTCCAAGCCAGCTCCCTACCAGTGATTTCATTTGCCATATGTTTGGTGTGGCTTTTGGCAGAGGCAGCCTGAGTTTTTTTTTGGGCAGGCCTGTAAGAGTTTTTCCCTGCCTCCACCCAAACGTGAGCAAGTCCTGTCTGCCACTGTCACACCATTGCGCAGGGTCAGCCTGCCTGTTTTGGGCAGAATTAGTCAGAGGGGCCTCTGGAAAAAAGCCTGAAGAGGGCTGATTCATTTTCTGTAAGAGTATTTGTGTTAAGGACACTGTAGGAAGACGACTTCTTCAGCATCACACCCAGACACTATTTTAGCTGCTTTTCCCATTGTGCAGTAATATCCCCAGTAATCACTGCTTGCTTTCTTGCTAGAGAGGCAGCCTGAGGAGGCTGCAAAAAGCAGTAGAGGTTAAGTCTTGACATGAAGGGGAGCCCAAGCAGAGATGGAGTAGCCAGCAGCAGTCCTTCAACGTGCTTTCCTGCAGCTGTTTCTTCTGCTTTGCTTTCTATTTCTTTGCTGTGAGCATGTTAGGTTGCAGAGGAAGTTCCTGAGGTGTAAGCCAGGTCAACCCCTGATGCTGGCCTGCCTGTGCAGCCCAAAAGCCCAGCTCAGGGCAGTGGTGACTGTCCCAGTCTCCCCATGGGTGTCAGCTCAGCTGCCTGGTGACAACACTGTGGGGTAAGAAGGCTGACAGCTTTCCCAAGGAAGGAAAAGGGAGGGTTGGGAATGTATCAGGAAGGATTAGCTCACATGGGTGCCAGTAAGGAGCATGGTTAGGACACATTTCTCCAGGCATCAGATCAGGTGTTGGGGATGGTTTGCTGCAGCTTGGCTGCATTTCACATTTCTGCTGCCTTCTACAGGGGCTGCTGAGCTTGGGCAAACCAGAGCAAACTGCAGTGTGGGCAGGTTGCTCTGGAAAGCCAGCACTGGTGTGAAAGAAGTATCTTGACAGGCCATACGCAGCAGTCCAGTAGTCAGGATGGAAGTGCTGGGCCATGCTAGAAGACCAAACTGGGGTACAGTGGCCTTTATCCAGGGACGTATTACCCAGCCATCCAGATAGGGCCCAGGACAAGTCTAGGCAGCCAAGAGAAAAAGAGAAGGAAATGTAAACACACCTCCCTACCCTTTTTTAAGCAGATGCCAGAAGGTGGGATGGCGTGGCTGCCTCTGTCCTTCCTGCCCCATGCTCAGAGCATATGTTCCCAGGGGAATAGCAGTATTTCACAGAGACAAGTCACATTGCCCCAGCAGAGGAGTTTTGCAGAAGAGCCACAGGGTGTCTGTTCACCAGGCACTTGCTGAACTCAGGAAAAGCTTTGCCAGTGAGCCCTCCAAGCAAAGATTTAAAAGGCCCCAGTAGCCTGCAGGGCTGCCATTCCTCCCTCTCTTTCTGCTGAATTGATTGCTAGAAAGGCAGCCAGGCACTCCATACCCTCTGGAGGAAGGCATTAGCGTTTGGCCTTACCTCTACGTTTCTGTTCTCTGAACCAGTATGTCTGATCATCCTGATTCAGTCTGGATCTGACATGTGGAATTTGGCTTGATATCCATTGGAAGGAAATGTAAATATTCATGCCTATAGCAGCTCCTTTTGCAAGCACGCTACCCCAGTGGGCAAATGTGCATCCCAGCTGGCAGACTTGCTGTGCGTAGCATGAGCAGGAGCATCTCTTGATCTGCGTGCCCCCTCTTGCCCATCTCAGACCTAGCCCAGGGCTGCTCCTGAAGGCACCAGACCTACGTGCCATAGGAATGCTGCAAGGGCCAGGGGACCTGCCATGCACCCACAGGACGGGCTGTTCCCCAGTCCATGTGGGGCAGGGCAGGGGCTGCCCCACAGCACCTGCAGGGCCAATTCTGGCTGAGTCTGCCAGAAGAGCACTGAGGCTCCTCTGGGCACCCGCCCCTGTTTCCCTGATCCTTCCCTCTTCCCCAAAGTCACAAGCTGGCCTTTAATCAGAGTTAGCTATGCACTGCTAACTGTCAACATTGCTTTTGTTCCACTAATGGGTATTTGCTGTTGCAAGGCTGGAGCGTGTTAACCCCAGGCAATGACTCAGCATGCACACCCCAAACCTGAATGCGGGAGAGCTGCAAGCAGGGAGGGGATCGGGGTGGGAATGCCAGGGCTGCCACATGCATGGCTGTGGGGTTCCTTTCTTCCCATTTCTCATTTTGGGAGAAACAGTTGCAAATTCCACAGACCCTTCTAGTGCAGGTAGACAAAGGGGAAATTAATTCTGAGCGAGGGAATTAACATCAGTGGATGGTAAGGGCACTGCGAAATGCTAGCAACTGGTTGCTTCTCCTGCAGAAGCAGGATAAAAGGCAAAAAGAACAAAGGGAGAGTCGCTGGGGAAATATGATGGAGCAGAAGCATTGCTTATCTGCTCCCGCATCAAATAAAATTGTGAAGTGTAAACCAAAAAGCAATGACTAACCTAAAGCTAAGGGCTGGCCTTTGCAAAGGGGTTGTGTTGCTGTAATGAAAGGGCTGAGGTTAAACCATTTTAGTTTAAGCTTTGCACACGTGGGCTGCTGATAGAAGGAAAAGAAATCTGTGTTTATGGCTTCCAGTGAAGCATCACAAACATGGTGGCTTTCTGGTGCAAAGTGCTGATCCCGTACAAATGCATGCTTCCATTTGTTTAGAGGTTGTTGATGAGTTAATGTTGTACTGGCTGCCTTTATGCTGGATAAGGCACAGTCTGTCTTCCAACAGGTGGTTTAATGCCAGCAAGAAAAAAGCCCTGAGAGCCAGCATAAGCACATGGTACATAATTTTGGCTCTTCCAACAGAAATGTGACTGGGAGCTCACAAATAATCCTGATCAATCTTACCCTGGGCACTGCCAGTTGTCTGATTTTCACTTAAATCAAAGCTATTTAGTTTAATTGGCTATTTCAGTTAAATGTATGTCAGTGCAAATGTTTCTAGCTCTTTAGCCCCAATATAATTTTCCAGGGCAATGCAAATGCCAAGAGAAATGGTGTTTATGAGCCTGGGGGCACTGAGTCATTTGTCTGGCAGACACCTGCCCTGGTCCCAGGTGCCAGAGGATCCCTGTGATGTGTAGGGTGAGCAGGGAGACCTTCCTTGGGTGCTAGGGCCAGCGAGGGGATTGGGCAGGGGTTCCTGGGAGAGCCATGCTGGCAGGACCCGAGTCACTCATCCCTCTCCTGCTGAGTTGGTGCGGAAACCTCCGGGTTTATTATTGCAAGGTGTGTGCTAACCTATCCTCACCTGGGGTTCGAGTGAGCACGACCGGCCCAGGGCTCGATGTGATGGGGAGTACATTTGCTTCTGCCACCTCCAGGAGAGGAGCAGCGCGGACAGATGTAGGCGGCTGCGTCTTCAAACTACTTTCATCCACACCAGCTCATGAGTCAGGCCGTGAGTCATAGGCACAGACAACATGGCATAGAGGCGGACGGAGCTCCTGCCCCAGCTGCCTGCCATGCCCGCACCGCTGGGGCACAACCTGCGCAGCCCATGCATGGCTTCTGCACTGTGCTGCTTTGGCACCAGCCTTGGAATGTGAACGGGTGTCCGGCTGTGCTTGCAGGAGAGCAGGCTGCTGCAGGCCAAGGGCTCCTCAGCCCTCCAGCCTCAGCCAGAGCTCCAGGAGCAATGCAGGCTGTGGGGGCATGTGTCACTTCAGTGGCCAACCCCATGTGAATTTCAGTGTGGCCTGGATATCCATGTATCTCCAAATCCTCTAAACTCTATGTCCAGGAGAAAAAGAGTGTGGAAATATGTTTTTTTTATATATATCATTGGGTTGGTTCAAAGAACTGTGTAGACAGTAAAAACTAAACCACACATCCTGCAGCTTCTGAGGTTTTGCTTTTATTTTCTGTCTCAGAGAGATTAGCGTTTGACAACTGGAAGTCAAGAAGGCTTCCACTCATGCAAGCTAAGTCAGTTACTGCTCAGAGGAAATGGGGCTCCTGTGGAGGCCTGATTTTAGGTGCACCGATGATTTTGGGTGCAGCAACATTTTCAGAAGTTAAAGGCAAGTCTGCATTTTAAATGTGCTTCATGCTCTGGAAAACTCTCCACCTCAGGCCTGTCCCAAGGGTTGAATATTAATAAAGCAGTTTCTCTACATGAGCACCATGTGCTGTCTCATGCCTCTAATTTAAAATAGCCTGGTGCAGCCATGGGAAAATCTCATGTCACTGTAACTTCACATCAACCACAGGTTAACGCTGTGGATGACGCTGTTCTGCTCTTGCAGGTGGTTCCAGCAGAGTTTTCCTGTGAGGAATGGAGTTGATCTGGGCTGAGCGCAACTGGCCTTTGAGGTGGCTGGACTCCAGGAGTGCCAGCTTGGATGCACAAGGCAGAGCTTTTGTCTCACTGTTTCCACAGTACAGCTTTATTTTTAACTGCCAGGGCTGAGTTTCCCAAAAGAGCTGCATCATTACAGACAACAGGATGTTAAATTTAAGTGGCAGATTTCCGCAGTGGATGCTTTTTTCCAAAATCCATGGGGACCATGGTTGCTGCCTTTCTGACCCTTTCTCTGCGTTTTGAAAAGGTGGTAGTTGGAAAGTTTCTTTTGCATTTTGTCCTTTAAGAGACCATGTGAAGTGTCACTGCCTTGCTTCAGATAACCTGTCATAGGCACTGAGTGTGACAGCGAGGTTTGTGTCTCTGAGGAAACTTTCCTTCCCAGCACACTGATGTTGTGTTCTCCTTCTCAAACCTCTCCATTGCTCCCTGCATCTCTGTGCTTTACAGCCCTCATTATTGTTAACCAGCCCTTTCCCACAGGCATTCACCCCACGCTGGTTATCACTTCTTTGAAGTCTGACCTAAAGAAAGTGCCTTTACTTTCAGGGAAGGTATGAAAATGCTAATGGAGAGCAAAGTGACTGGAGAGGGAAACATTTCCAGTTCTTATTTTGGGTGTTTTCCCAGCTCAGAGAAGTGCCTCTTTGTGCCTGAGACAGCCTGTGATGACAGATCAGTATCGACCCCCAGAGATGTCCCCCATCATGTCTCCTTCTGGGGTGGTCACCATTCTGCACACCACCACAAACACCCTGGCGTTAAGGAAGAGAGCAACGCTGCCCCTGTGTTTCCACAGCATGCCGTGCACAACTGGCATCTCCACGCTTTTGTTACCTCTTTTTCACAATAGAAGATGAATGTCCTTCTTCTCACTCCCCACTTGAAAGGTTTGCCACATCTGGGAACAAGCAGTGAAGGGAGCTATGCCCTTCACTGCCACCCTGCAGCCCCCTCTTCTTTCCAACCATACCTTGGCCTGTGGTGTACAGCCACCAGCCGTGCCTGGGTTTGGCTTCCCCTGCAGACATCCTTCCACACAGCCACTTTCACAGGCCATTTCCAAAGTTTCAAGCAGGCTCAGAGGCGTTGCAACTGAAGGACCCAGGAGATGTTGCAATGGGGTATTTTGTTATATAGCAAAAACCGCCTCTCTCTCGTGACCACCCCTGCTATGAGGCTGCCCGGCAGCTTACATCTGGGACCAAGTTAAAAATGGTTTATCTTTTGGGTTACTTTTAAGCCAAATAATTTCTTTCATAGAGTTATAGAACCATATACAGTTTGGGTTGGAAGGGTCCTTTAAAGATCATCAGGTTCCAATTCCCCTGCCTTGGGCCCAGACACCTTCCACTAGACCAGGTTGCTCAAAGCCCCATCCAGCCTCTAGGCAACCTGTTTCAGTGCCTCACCACTCTCCTAGTGAAGAATTTCCTCCTAATGTCTAATCTAAATCTACCTGTTCTTATGAAAGTGCAGCCTGGGGAGGGTGCAGGAGCATGGCACTCACAGCATGGAGGAGATCTGGGACAGGGGAGTCTCCTCTTTGCTTCCATGGGTGTCCACACAGAAGTCCTCAGAGGTTTTTAGGGCAGGCTGCAGGAAGCTGAGATCACACCCATTAATTGTTCCCTTCTCCTACTCTTCCCTTTCCCGATTACAGGTTGTCTAGACTGAGAAGTATAGGTTTTCTTCTTGAAGCAGGAACAGAATAAGGTGTGACACACCACCCTCCATGTAGTGGAAAAGGGATGTCAATGCCTGCTCAAGGAGGCTTTTTCTCCTGGCTAGGGCTGACTTTACCTCTGCCATCAGCTTTCACAGGGAGAGGATGGGGCAGTCCATGCCTGGGCCTTTGATTGCCAGGTCACTGAAGAAGGGCTCAGTGTGAATCAGAAAGCAGTGGTATTAAGCACAAGTCACTTTGAAGCTGCTGTCGGTTGGTAAGAAAATAGCTTAAAATTAAACCAGTTCTGAAACTATCTACCACAAGTGGTTACAAGCCTGAGTGTTGTAAAACTGGACCGTTTCCTCTTTCCCTTGCAACGATCTTGTCCTTGATTCCTCCTTTAGGCTGCTTTGGCAATTCTTGCACAGTAATAAAAAGGCATGACACAGCATATGTTTTGCGGCTCACCTTGCCAAACAAAGCTACAACATCAGTGGAGCTTCTTTTCCTTTGCATAATGAACTATACAGAGGAGGTAGAGAGGGGGTAAGCACCTGTGCCAAGATAAAAGCAAAAACAAGAAGTACAGAGGTCTGGTTTAAAGCAGTCTCCATTTAAAGTGATTCTTTTTTAAAATGACTTATCTCGAAACTGCTGCAGACAGGGAAAGTCATACAGTTTCTAAATGTCTGTTATGTTTTAAGTCTGCAGCTACCTTGCTAAGACTAAAGAAAAAGAGATGAAACTTCAAGATCTCCCAAAAGTGGCATGGCAGAGCACTGTCTGCACAACAAATGCTGGGACTAGGAGGAAGTGGGCTGCAAACGAACTGCTCACACCCCATTGCTCAGGCTCGCTGGGCATCACCTGCATCTTTAGTGGTGTTTGGGACAGACTTTGTGTTACGGTAAATTGCACTAACTGCCAGTAAGGGGAATTCGGTGTCTGCGGAGGAGGTAGATTGGGTGAAAGGTGTGCCCAGTCATGCTGTCTTTTTCATCACCTTATGTTGCCATCCCTGTCCCTGGGGGAATTGAAAGGAAAGTGCAGACCTCACTGGGCAGTCCAAGGGAAAGAAAGGATTTCCCTGTACAGAGGATGATGGCAGGGAAAAGAGGAAATCCTTCAGTCTATGGATGTGCCAGATTTGTTCCAGGGAAAAGGCAAAAAGCTGTCCCAACAAGCCCACTGTGCTTATGCCTGTTGCAGATCCATGTTAATAGCTGAATTTGGAGTCATACAGCCTGAGTGGTTCAAATACTGAGCATTAAACACCAGGTCTTACTTCATCAATGCCAAAGACAGAACTCTCAGCAAAAGACCTGGTTTCAGTTCCTGGAAGTCCAGGTAAGTCAACTAAAAGGGGGAAAAAAAAAGGAAAAAGAAAATAAATGGATGAGAAAAATTCTGCCATCAGCTATGGCAACTGGCAGCAGCGAGGTTGCCCAGGTAGAATAGAGATCCAGCAACCTTCCTTCCTTCTGGAAAGACCACGTCCAGCACCCCATTGTACATAGTACTGTTCAGCCACAGAGATGGTGTCACTCTGCCCAAAGTCTTTACAAAGACCTTTGCACAACATCTCTGCAGCCAAAACTTGTTATTGAAAGCTTGCTTATCAGAAATGATGTCCAGTCATCTGATGGGCGTTAATTATATTAATCCATTAAACACACTGAAATATCACCTACTTACCTTAACCCTTGTTTGTCTAAATGACCTTTGCATTCACTGTGATGTCCTATGGGTGAGATTTGATAGCATTTGATAGCCACGTAAGAGTTGAGCTAACAGCTCTTCTTTTGGTAAGAAAAAGTATCAACCAAAATAAATGAGCTATTCTTAGATTACGAAGATAAGTGGAAAAATAACTCAGTGCTTGAAGAACAGCAAGATATGGAATCAGCGGGGAGGAAAATGTGACCAAATCTGTGAAGCACTGTTATGTGTCTGACAGTACTCATCTTGCACAAACTGCTGTGAAATGCCCTTCCAGCTCCCTGTAGGCACAATTCCTGTGGGATACTTCAAAACCAACTTAATTCCCAGGACACGTCCCTGTGGAGGAGGTACCTTTGGAGGCTGAAAGAGCACCTCCATGGCCCCAGCCAGTTAGCAGCACACTCAGGAGGTGGCCAGCCCCCAGCAGGCATCTCTGAAAAGAGTTAGAGACACTTCACGCTGGGATGTCCTCAACTCGTTTCCTGCGCAAAGGAAGACCCAACCACCATCCCACAGCCTTCAGCCCAGCATGACTGCAGGTGAACATACCCCTCTCCAAGGCAGGGGTGGCTCTGGGGATGGTCTCTGGTGTCCATATAGGATTCATGGGTCAAATTCAACCCTTGTGATCATCAGCATTCTATTTTTGATGATCACTGCTGATTTTACAGTGACAGTCATGGCTCCAAGCCAGCCTTGGTGTGCTGCTGCACCCCACATGCCTTGCCCACAGTGCTGACTGCTGGGCTGGCTCCTGAGCTGCAGCTAATTGCATAAAGCTTCCAATAAATCAAGCGTTTCACAAAAGTATGAGTGACTTATTTAACAATGTGATTAAAATTACCAAGGGAAAACATTTTAAATGCTAACAATTTACACAAACCACCTGTACTTTTAAAGTACCTTTCCTCATTCCACTCCTGTAACTTTACAGGATTCCTGCCATGTTCTTGAAGCTGTTTCCTTTCTCACTTCAGCTCTCATTGCTGCTGAGCACTCTGGTGATAAATAAAAGTACTGAATGGCTGGAGATTGTGCTGGGGATGAAAAATGCAATGCCATTTATTACAAAATACTTTATGCAGGCAGCTGATCCTAGCATGCAGTCTGCATCCTTCCAAAATCAAGGCAATTTGCAAAGTACTGCTGCAAAATGTGGTTTATATTCCAGTTTGCTTTTTATGAATCTTATTTGTAAGAAAGCTTTTTTAAATGCATTTTCAGTTACGTTTTTCCATGCTGAGTTTTCACTCTGAACAACTACAGCAAAGTGAAGCCTCACTAAAGTGAAAGTTAAGTTTTGAAAGGTCTTAAATGAAAACTTGAACTCATATCACACGTTACTGAGGAGCAGGAATGGTTGGTTTGTTTATATGTTTATTAACTAGGGATCATTTTCTCTCCAGCATGCTTCAGTTTCCTACAAGACCAGTTCTTTGGTGAACTAATTCTTCACCATGAGCAAGAACTGAATTACTGGAATAAAGTATCAGTAGGGAAGAGTCAAGGTAAATTGTCCTTCCAGCTGCTTCTGCAGAAGTGCTAATAGCATGCTGAGTCTGGCAACCCACGAGAGACTTTCAGTCCAGCAAAGTCAGTGGGAGTTCTGAGCGGTGGGGGCGAGGCGCAGGGTTTTGGGCATTCTCAGAGAAGTAGTGGAAAATCTGTCTGTTACTACATGCTTTTGCCTGAGGTGAGTTACTTTTAATAGATGTTTTTGTTTTAGGAAGCTTGAAACGATGAGCTGGCACTGACACTTTTGATTTTACTTCAGGGAAGATGAGCTATACGTTCAAGGGTTTCTCTGCTTGCCAGAAGTGTTATTTCTTTAAACCAGGATACCAGTTGGCTAATGTAAGTATGGCACTTGTCTAAGCCTCTAGGTACGCGTTTAGAAAATAAATACATAACCCATCTGTGCCTTTATGGGGAAGCCTTTTGAATCTTCCCACCTCCTTTTCACGGCTTTTTTGAAGCGTTGTGAAGTCTGATCCAAAATCCAAGAGCATGACCAAGTGTTCTCCAACTGATGACAATCGATTCTGAACTAGACCATGAAAGAAGGATGCACTCTGACAGCATTTCTTAAATTTGTTGTTTTAAATGAGAAATTGGCTTTCTGAGGTGCATCTGAGGAGGATGATATGCAGTAATGGAGTACTTCATGCCATGGCTCACCCAGGCAGCCACTTGTGATTAATTTATTCTCCTTGAGGTCTGAGGGTCTCCTCACTTTCCCAAGGAGCTTCCGATGACTCAAAAGACAACCACTGGAGCACCCATCAGATCAAAAACTGCTAGATAAAGAACAGAAATTAAACTGCCTGTAAGGACTCCAGCTATTGATGTATTAGCATTGCTCTTCTAGGACAACAAAAGAGTGCTTTCTTTTTACACAACTATATCAAGAATGAGTCAGTCATAAAGTTATATTCATATGAGTTTTGTGAGTGTTAAAATAAAGTCAACAGCTCCTTCAGAAACCACCCCAGCTTCTGGGCACACATCCATGAGATCTTTGGGACCTCTCTTTGGTTCTGGGTACCCCGTGAAAAAAAAAAAACGTCATTTGTACTGAATTAATTAGCTGCCAGATCACCCTAGCACCAAGACTGAATACGGTGAAGCAAAAGTACAGTGAAGCAATTAAATCAATAATGTTATTAAAGTAACTTAGAGCAGAGTTACTGGCTATGCTGCCAACAGTACTCACAAGCAAGTGTCTCAGTGCCTAAATGCCAGTGCCACAGATGATAGCCAAAAGCCAACTTGCTTTCAGCCTAGTCAGATGAGATTTTCCAGAACAGCAGAGGGGCAGGGTCCCGGGGACAGACCCAGGTTAGAAGAGGGTTAGCTCAGGTGGATGGCAGCAAAGAGAGGAAAAGCAGCTGCCAAAAGCAAGTTCTCAGACTGGAATTCTGCACAAGAAAGCTCTTCTGGTACGAATGCAGCTAGAACGAGATGTTACCAGGACAGTTACATAGCATGCACTGGAAAAATCTGTCTGGAAAAGATTAATCTGGTCTTGAAGGCCAGATGTGTGCTGGTTGACTGCTCAGAAGCTAGAAACTCTGGCTCATCACAAGGATTCCTTGATGCTGCAGTGACAAAACAGCTCTTCTTGGCCCGAGTCTCCATGTTTAAAAACACACTTTAATGTCAGTATGCTTACTACACATGCAAATTTGAAAAGCTCACATGTTCTAAGCCCCCTCGCTGTACAAAGACCATAAAAATGTCCTGAGACAGACAGAACTGACAAGTGTTTTAATATCATGCTTGTACAGTTCGCGATTTACACAAACAACACAAATATTTCCACCACTATTAGCCACATCTCCTGGCAACTACTGACAAGGTCACAGGCAGGGCAGATAACTGTGAAAGGTAATACTAATTTTTTCTAACACCACAAAGTGCTGAATATGCACAGGCTTCTATGTCTAGATCTGTTCTGGTACTCTCTCTGTGCCCTTCTCTGAACTGACTTCAGCTGTCGTCTCTCTAGCTTCTTCCTTGCTAGCTACTCTGCAAAATGCTATTCTAACTAATGCAAGGAAACTGGTTTTGCAGATGAAGGTGAAAAGCAGCTGTGGTGAGAGTGACCTTGAAGTGGTAGGAGTCATGACTTCTAGGAAAGGATGCAGAAAAAACACCCAAAACTAAACAAAGCAGCGGACTTTGAGGAGGCAGACTTTAACTAACTCACAGTGTTAGTATACACAAGGCCAGAGGAACAAATCCAAGGCAGAAAGAACATTTGGAGCTGGCAGTGCTCTAAGGAAGGTGTATGAAAGGCACAGTGACAAAAGATACAGTACAGAACTACTTGTGAGCTGCTCAGTGCTGGGACAACTTAGCACAAGTACTAAGGGAAGAGAGTAAGCTATCAACTGGATAAACAATGAGCTCTTCATTAGTTTCAGGAGTGCAGAGGAAGCACACAGAAAGTGGAAGTAGGTCATGTTACTAAGTATAAAAGAGCAGTGTGGAGGAACAATATTAAAAAGATGTAAGCAATGCAACAAGCAGTGGGTGTGAACTGAATGCACTAGTAGCAACAGAAGGGCCAAAGGAAGAGGTGGGTTCCACCAGGAGAAGAAGATGTGGAGTGATGATGCCAAACATGCAAATGTGTTTGATACCTTTTTCCTTCAATCTTTGCTCAAAGGTGCCTCATTTAACACAACCAGCATAAACAGTCTGAGGCTAAGAATACCAGCTGCAGGAAAGAACGAGGAGGTCAGATAGTGTCTAATTCAGTCAGATATATTCCAACTGACTTGTAAATAGATTCCAACTGTATAGTTGGAATACAGATATATTCCAATTGTATAGTTGGAATACAGATATATTTCAACTGTATGCCCTAAAAGCCTTCTGCCCTCCTGGGGAAAGCAGCTGAAGCCCACTTTGCACAATCAGCACAGAAATCAGGAGTTGGGGGGAATGTGTTTCTGCACTACCATGAAGCAGGGGACACACAGAAGGAGCCAGGGATCAAGAGACCAGGCAGATTAGCTTCAATTCCTGGAAGTGGTAATTGTATGAGCTATCTTCCAGCACCTAGAACATAACAAGCAGATGAGGAACAGCAAGCACTGATTTGACAAGAACAAATTACATCAAATGAATCTAATTTCCTTCTACAGTAGGTCTTAGATCCTGATTTTAATAAGGTTTTTGCCATCATCTCACCTGACACTTTCATAAACCAAGTAAAGAAACACAGCTTAGAAGAAACTGCTAATAGAGGAGCATACAGCTGGTTGGAAAACCAGACTAAGAGCAATTATAAATGCCTCACTGTCAAACTGGCAGTACGTATCAAACAAAGTCTGAAGCCATCTGTTTTATGTCTGGCAGCATACAGTATTTTCATTAATATCTTTGAAAAGAAAAAAAGACCCAACCCAACAGTAGGGAGCACTTATTAAATTAGCGCAGGACATCATGAAGAACAAGCACTTTGGAGAAAAGGAGAGGAATGAATAATCTTGACAAAGGAGGGAGAAGGACAGGAAGAGAAGCACCATTTGGAAGGGACAAAGCAGAGCTCCACATTTGTGAAAGTGTCGTTGAGGACTACAAGACCAACTAAGGAACAACCAACATAGCAGCAGTTCTGCAGAAGAAGATCAAGGGATGGCACCTCAATATGAATGAGCACGATCATGCCGCAGTAAAAAATGAAAGTGTTCTAATGAGGTATAAAAACAGAAGTGCAGTCTGTGACAAACAGGAAACTATTCTTCCCCTGTTGTCTATGCTGTCAAGGCTTCATTTGGAGTGTCATCTGGGCAGTTCTGGCCACTGCAGTTCAAGGATACTGACCTGACTACAGAAAACACAAAGGAGGGTGATGGTAATGGTCCAGAAATGGTGGGAAATGGTGAACAATCTAAAACTGAAGAAACATACTGATAAGATCATCTGTACCAAAGTGTGGAGGTGATGAAGACATAGTAGTGGTCATCTGATATATAAATGAGGGAGGGAATAATCTTATTTCTAAGACCATTTGAGGTACCAGAGTAACAGTCTTACATTACAACAATTGAGTTACGTTAAGAACTCTTCCAAAAGCAAGGACAGGTAAGCTCCAAAGCAGGTTGCCCAGATAGTAGAATACCCAGTGCTGGAGGTTTTTGAGTGCTAATGCAAAAGGCATTAGTCAGCTGAACCAACCTGGGGCCTGGAGAGGAGTAGCCAAGACAGCCAATGTCTCTGCCAACCCCACTTCTAACAATTTCCAGGACTGGACAAGCTTCAACTCACAGCCTACATTTCGGCTTCAACTCACAGCCTGTGTTTGAATGTCTCAAACACTGGAGGCCATTTCTCAGTGAGAACAACTGAACTAAGCAGGGTAATTGTACCTTTAGCTGATGAAATATCTTTGGTTAGAAAAAAGAGGGCAACAGGAAGACATAAAACCATCATGAATTGAGTCAGCTTAATACAATGGGTGATTGTATTAAGCTTCTTGCAGCCTGCTTGGTGCTGTCCCACTGACAGAAGTGGCATCTCTTTGCAAGCCTTTGGGAATCTGCTGATACATGTTACCTCTTACAGCTTACTGAGTAACACCATGACTCTTGAATTAATAGCCTCACACTCACTCTTTCTTCTCTTTTACCTGATGGTAACCTCCTCCCTAGTCTCCTGCAAGGAATGTCCTGATGTGGCAAATGCTGCCTATTTTCTGCCTTTAGTAGAAATCCTTGCCTCAAAATGCCTCTTTTGACTGTAATATCCCCAGTACCCGCAGTTCCCTGCCTTCCCTTAACAGTCTAGAAAGGGAGCTCTGTTGTCTTCCAATTGATATTAACCCTCCCCCGTGCCTACGTCAGTGGAGGACCAGGCTGGCAGTGAGCAGGTGGGCAGCTGGGTCAGCAGGTATGCAAGGACACGGATGAGAAGCGTGTGCATGAATGGGCAAGGGGCATTTCTTAAGGCTGGTCCATCGAAGGAAATTAGGACCCAATTTATTATATGGCAAGAGGAATTCCCTCTGCTCCTCTATTCGTGGAGGCAGAGGCAAGTGTGAGCTGCAGCTCAGAGCAGTTGCATGCAAAGATAACGGTTGATCTGGTCACTGTGTGGTGTGAGTGGCACTTGTCCCTAACTGCACACAAAGGACCTTTCACCTTTCCTTTCAGCTCTTCCACTTCCTCTCTCAAAAAGGGCTTAAAATTCCAAGAAGAGCAGCCACTAGAAATTGACATGTCTGGGGAAATCTCACAGGCAAATGTGAGACCACAGGATAAGTATTTCAAACCGGACCTACCTGAGATGGTGCTGCAAGCAAAACACAACTCCGAAATCTGTTTATTATGATGGAAATGACAAAGCAGGGAAATGGCTGCAGAGATGGCACAGATGGACACTAGCTACAGATCAAACAGGTGGGCAGAGTGTTATATACTGTACACAGGAAATACTCAATTTTGTCGCAGTATTAATTGACGAAATCAGTAGTATCAATGATTCCCCTTGTGAATTTTGGGCAATATAACATGTGGCTCAACAGCATCAAGGACCTTTGCTCTTCCTGCAAGAAGAGACATTTCCACCATCTTCGGGGGCACTATCCAGCCAGATCTGTATACTTGTTCCTCACAGCTTAATTTGAAATACAGAATAAGACATGACTTGTGATTTCATTGATGACTGTTTTTCCTATTAGCACTCTTACATTTTCAGGGCTTCACAGAAAGAGCTGAGTTTGGACCTGCGCTAGAGGAACCATCCCAGGTGATTGCGGGAAGGTCTGCAGTGATGCTACCTTGGAGCTGCACTCCCTTGGGCACCATGCCATGTGCAGTGAAGAGCTCAGGCAGGAAAGCCGGGGTAGGCAACAGCGAGCCATCTCCAGGAGCACCAACAGGCTCGCAAGCTCCACTGATGGCATCACATATGTGGAGCAGGGGCCTGGAGAAGGAAGGGGAGTGTCTGTGGGTCAGCCCCTAGCAAGTGTCTTGGTTGTGGGGCAATGTGCCCTGCAGTAACTGCTGCAGATCCACAGTCAGGAAGTTCCCGCAGAAGAAATGTTATGACAGTGCAAACAGTCACCTTCATTGCAAGCTTAATAGGAAGTGACACTGCAAACAGAAACGTGGCCTGTCAAGGCCACAGCTATGTGCCACAGCCATCAGCTTGTCTTGTAACCAAGAGCAGTCCCGCAGCTCTCTGCTCCCCAAAGTCTGAAGGCAACTGCAAACAATGTCCTGAATTATAAAAGCTGCATAACCTGCCTGAAAATACCCAAGAAAGCCACCCCAAAGGCTCTGACCCTGTCTGTGTGTGCAGGCCAGCCTTTACTGCAGCCAGCAAATATAAAAGCCCCCAGTGTCAGAGCAGGCATTGCAATGCCATGGTGGGAAATGTTAAGAGAAGATTAGCAGAAGCCCCCAAAGAAATAAAATCATAGCTAAAGGAAATTATACCAAGGAGCACAACATTTGACTTGGAAGTGTTGTGGTCAGAAGCATAAAGCCAAACAGTACTGAGTGTTTGGAAAACTGCATGCTAGCTCTAATGAAAATAATCATTTTTCTGAAGTATTCTTTACCAAGGGCAACCCTCAAAGGCATGTGTTGATTAAGGCAAAATCCATGGATGCTGGCCCAGCGCTGGAAGAGCTTCTGAGGATGAATGCTGGCTCTGTGCCCACTAACCCTGCTTCACAAAGTGGGGCCACCACACAGCCATGTGGGTGCCTGCTCTCATCTCCACATCGAACTTGCAGGGGCCACCACCAGGCCAGATTCAGTGGATGAGGTCTTGGGCTTTGAGAAATGTAACGTCCCACATATGGGTTGCTTGCTGCATTGCAACTTGGCTTGGGCATCTCTATCTCCCATTGGAGACCAAGATCAGCCAGCCCTTCAACTCACTGGCTGCTCCAACCAAAACCTTTCCAGGACAGGCTTTTGTGTTCCTCTCTGGCTGCTAACAAAAAGGGAAAACAAGAAAGGCTTCAGTGAGTCTGCTCCTCCCAGCTCTTTAGTCCCATGGTCTTGGGATGGAGGAAATCTTGACATGTTGCTCACCAGCCTGTGAGGGAAGCTGGGAGCAATTCCTGCAGGCATCTGCTCCAGTGTGTAGAGGCAGAAGATCCCAGCGCGCTTCTGTACCTCTGCATGTGGAGATGAAAGGAAAATGTGCCTTACCTCTGCCATGAGAAGGAAAGAGAATGGACCACTGTGCTTCTCCCTGCTGCCTGCATGCTGGTGGGGCATGGAGATGCTAGCAGAGCCAGCAAAGGAGTGCACATGTATGATACAGAACACAATAGGTAAGAGATGGTTTTAGAGGCTACCTGGGAGGTAGAAAGTGGAAAATTGGGGAAATGGAAGCCATGACTGAGGGATAGGGGGAAGAAAAGGAGCTAAAAGCTCCAGAGAAGAGGAGAAAAGACAGGAATAAAAGACAGGGGAAGAAAAGAAGGAAGGAAAAAGATATCCAGAAAAAAGATGGAGAAAAAAAGTGGTGGGAAAAGTAACAGAAAGCAAAAACTTAAGAAAAAAAAAGGACTTTATAGCCAGGCTCTTTGGAGACCATTTTTACTGGCTGTGCCTAATTGGGTTCTGGTCTTCTTTAGGCATCACCAGAATAGAGTTGAAAAGAAAAGAAAGGTAAAGGGTAAAGCAGAGATACAGTCCAGAGGAAAGAAAATTCTAATTGTGAAGGAAAAGTGAAAGGAAACAAGGGAGGGACACATTGAAGCTGGCTGAATTGTCTGTTTTAGTGTTTGATAAAGTCACACCCTACAGATGCTAGAAATTTAAGAAGCACAAAAGCTTCTTAAAAAATCATGTGGCAATGAAAATTGCATCATGAAAGGAGCAGATGTGGCTCCCAGACATCCTGTTCCCTGGAAGGTGACTGAGACCAGCTCCTCAGGCTGATCCACCGCCAAGCACCCTCCTGAGCCCAGGCCAGCCCTAAGGCTGCCAGCTGTACAGCCAAGAAGGGTGTGCGTTCAGCTCAAAGCCGTGCCATGCGGAGACATGAGGCCAGAATACATCAGACTATGAATCAAAAGACATCACAGCTGGGCCGACTCAGCCCCTAATGCAGATCTGAAGTAGGGATCCAGCTCCTGACACTTCCAAACCCAGTCAGTGCACTCTGTGGGTCTCAGGAAGGAGAATGACCCCTCTTCAGTGCTTTGCATCCCATGGAAAAATCCTCAGCTTATCTTCTCATGGTACTGCTGTCTCAAAGGCTTGTAGCTACAATGGGCACTTAACGAAGATAAAGGAAAGCAGACCTTGTATGTATATGCTACAACTCTGAAAACGATGCCACAAAAGAAGGTGTCAGTGATCAGTTTTGGCTGCAAAAAAAAAAAAGGCTTTTCACGGGTGTGTGTGTGCGCACACAGATGTGTGCAGAGGAAGTTTTAAATGCTGCTCGCTGATCTCCCTCTACCAGAGGTGTACGACCTTCCGTGAAGCACAGTGATGCAGAGAAGATCAGGAAGAACACTCATACCATGTGGGTCTCTGTGAGCCTCCCCAAATCATTTCTAGCCTCCCCACACTGAAACCTGTGCACCCTATGAGTCTTGCAGTGCCAAAGCTGGCCATGTCCTGCCAACACCAGGTTTGCTCCATCCACAGCAACTCAAGAGGTTGAGCCCACTGTACACATGCGTCTGAGCACCAAGGGGCAAGGGGTGGCTGAAACCACAAGTTGGCTGGGGGGCAGTGGAGGGGGGACCCCTGTAATGGAGAAGATTACATTGAGTTCCCTGGGGACTATGTGCAGCTCATCATTGCTGTGTTTCTGAATGCCCCCCAGTGCTTGCTCAGCAGCTGTTTGCATGGTTGGCACCACCAGTGTGTTGCATTTATGAGCCATCTCTAAACCAAATGGAAGCCTAAAGACAACATTGATGACCATGAAGCTGAAAATGCAGGCCATGATGTGCAAACAAAATATGATGAAGCCCCATAATGGCCAAGCAATTGAAACAGAAGAGCATGTACGAATGTAAGCAAAGAAGATGAAAAACTTTTTGAGTGCTATTTGTTGCAAATGGAAGAAATTGTCTGTGTTGGGCAACCGAGCATGCAAAAACCTTGAACTAGTTAACAGCGGACAGAGCATTACATGTACACTGAGAGGGAATGTGGTCTGGGCATTGTCAGTTCAAGGCTGCCACAGTTCATTCACATTCGCAGTTCATTGACACAGATCAAATGCCCTTTCATGTATTTCCCAGGAGCCTGGACAATTACTTGGATTTGTATGACAACTTCAGGTTGTGTCCTGCAGGAAAAGAGAGAGGCACAAGGGAGCCAGGTGGCTGGGCTGACCTGTGGCTGCTGTTCCCAGGTGAAGCAGGAGTTGACAAGGAAGGAGCTGGTGGAGGAAGGGAAAAGTCAGCTGTAGGCAGGTCCCACCATGCTCCTTCTCTCCTTCGAGCCAGCTTCCCACCAGTCTCATCCCTCCACCACCTCCATCGTAGCAATGGTTTTCTAACCCTGGAAGGAAACAGTGTACAAATATGCTGCCTGAGGGGTAGAAGCAGAAACCTCCCCACTGCCTAGAGCTGTTTTCACATGCAGGCATCCCCTCTCATCCCTCTGCAGAGCTGTAGGGTCTCTGGCAGCAGCAGGGGACCAGCTTCTAACGCCTGCCCTTCATTTCCAATCTCAAGTTTATGAAACTCCATAAAAACATCCCCAAGGCTAAGGATTGAAACTCTGACACAGGAGGAGAGTTATTCATCCTCTGCAGCTGGTCTGCTCACCAACCTACATTGCACCATCACCATCAAAGATGGGCAGCACATTTGAAAGGTGCAGTGCAGACACCTGGCTTTTCCTACAGGGAAAGCATAGGGTGTAAATATGCCTACAGGAAGGTGTTGGTGGCAGGAACACTGGCTAGAGCCTGTACTAGCCCCAGGGCAGCTTCTGATGTTATTCCATCGCTACAGAAATGACATAACAGAGCCAGTGTTGTTGCAGTGCTGGAATCCAGCAGCATTTTCCACCTGGCAGGCTGTGTAGGATGCCCACATGTGAAGCAGCGGTTCCTTCAGGCTGGGGATTCTCTTAGGTTTTAAAAATCGAAGAAAATGGGAAGGACAACCATCAGGGGATAAAAGACAGTTAAAGCATGCCTGGAAAATACCAGCAGTTGTAACTCTTAGGACTAACCTTAGGTGTCAGAGGAGTCAATGCCTCCCCTTTGAACATATGAGCCATTTTGTGAATATAACAGCAATGCACTCTATAATCCCTTCCATATTTGGCTTTATTGGCTTATTGTGCAGAGCCATTAGAATCAGGATTGTCTCTTATGAAGCTGTTAATGGGATGCAAATTGCATGAAAGATTTCTCTGCATCAATAGAAAACAACCTAGTAATACGTTCTTGCATAAAAATCTGCATAAAAAACTGCTACAAAAGACATACTTTGAAAGTAGCCAAAATCCTGTGTGACTAAGAAAGAAATACACTCACCACGGGCAAATGAATATTGGATTTGGAACTAGAGGTGACCTATCTCAGAGTTGCTTAGATCCCAAAGAACAGATGTGCCTTTAACTACCAAGGTATTGCGAAGGTGTGGTTCACACATCATGGCTAGACCCAGGTAAGAAAATGCAATGACTATTTTATGCACTGAAAAATGCAGTTTCAGGCTGAGCAAGCCTGAATCTGTGCTGAATTCAGCAGAGCCATGGCCAAAATATGTATGTTGTTTGGATAAAGCTGTAAGTCTAAGCAGCTTTCTCTGTGTGATGCACTTTTTACATTGCAGTGATACTTCAAGACTGAAATTTGACTTTCAGTAAGGTAGAAGCACATAAAATTAGCATGGAGCATCAAGCCAAGAGAAACATTGTGCCTAACATGCTGCATTGTTGGGTTTTTTCCTGTTTGATGCTGACATCAGTGTAACTGTGATTTCAGTCCTCTGTTTCCAGAAAGTGGGCAGATGGAATTAATCTGTTATTAGTGTTCAGCCTATGACACCTACCACGGCTGCCTTGCTCAAATGCTGTAAGTGGCAAAGCCCCCAGCACTGCTGTGCACCATTCACCTCCCACATCATGCTGTGGATGTGCCTGTTGTGTCTCCAGCCCTCTACAGCCGTAAGTGCCCAATACCAGACCAATGGGAAATGCTAGGCCAGGCAGAACTGCAGGCATGAGCCCCCTCTGACTTGTCCGAGTGGCAGTGGGCAGCCGTGGGGACACCTGCTGTGCAAAGCCTTGACGACAGAGAAGAAAAGCAGCATTGCTGGAATTCCTTGCCTGTTTTCTGCCCAAATCACCCATGCACAACAGGAACCAAGAGTTCCCCTCCAGGGACAGTACTCTGTCTCAAGCATGAAAGACCAGGCTTTTCCTGAAGCCAGCTCTTGCTTTGCCGCCTGCTGGGCTCAGCTGATATACATGGAGGAGCCTAAATAAAGAAGTACCAAACTCATTGCCCAAGCTTTTCCTCACCACTATCTGCATTCTTTTGCATTCATTGAAAAACAAACAAACCTGTTTCCTGGTAGCAGGAAGGAAAATCACAGGGCTGGGTTGTTTGGTTGCAAAAGGCGCTTGAGTATTACAGAGAGAAGCAGCTCTGCAGGATCTAGACAGAGAGATCTGAGTGGCTGGTAACAGACACAGGCTATGGGAGGGCTGAACAAACAGGAAGTCCACTATCTCCATCTCTCAGGGATAGGAGGAGTGAATGAAGAATGGGAAAAGGAAAAAAGAAAAGCATCAGCACCGCTCTACCAGGCAGATGTTAAGGAAGAGCCAGCATACTCCCAGTCTGGCCTGGGGACCTGCCTTGAACAGGCTGGGTACAGGTCAGCCAGAAGGGCTGGGGGACACGGTTTCCTTTTTGCAGCAACAATTAGATCTCTCAGAGAGAGCTGAAAGAAAGGACAACTATAGAAACCCACAGCAAACAGCAAAAGCTGCCTCCAGACAATGACAGGGGTACAAAGATAGTGCTGGAGACTGCAGTGCTCCTTGGCGCAGGGCTGGCCAGTGGCGGGAAGTGCCTCACATCCTCTTCTCTGCATTGTTCTTCCAGCTCCTTCGGTGGCTGGGAAAGTTTCTTCCAGCGATTTACCCCATCCTCATCCTGCAGCTGGCCGGCCTGCCCTACTGATTCACTTCCCTGGGCACTGCTCTTACTGTCATGCTCTTATGGCATCAAAGCAGCCACTGGGCTCAGGGAGGGGGGTAGCTGCAGCCAGAGGAAACTTTTCCTGCATACCAACATTTTTTAACTGCTGAGAATGGCAGCGGTGGGGGGGGGTGGGGTGGGGTGGTAAATGAACACACAGAAAATGTACATGTGTATTTAGGAGGCATTACTGCTGTTTTATGTGAGAGGGGATGTGTTTCAGTACCCAGTGCTGCTCCATTATGTATAAGGCTGCTTTCCCTACCTCTCAGCACAAAATAAAAATCATCGCACAAAGAGCCCTGATCTTAGATGTATAATTGGATCAAATTGTGTCTAATGACCTTGTTTGGTCTATTGTGCCTTTGTTTTCCACTCTATCTTGTACCAGAGCAGGTAGGGAGTTTACTCTGCAGTCAGGGTGACCTGACTTGCAGCCGCCCTGGCTTTATTCTTCTCTTCATGGAAAGAGTGGGTCCTTGGGAGGCAGCTGATGTCCTGCCGGACAAGGCTGGGTCTTGCTGCCAGGGAGCTATGGATAATTGCTAACATGTCATGTCAAGATAAGTACAGGCAATGGTGTTTTGGACCAGAGGCTTTCAGAGAACGACGTGCAAACACAGAGCTTTAACACCAAGGTTACAATTAAACCTCACCTGGGGCTCACTGTTTAAGTAAAGCAAGTCTTGTTTAACCGCAGGAAAGAACATCATGTAATAGAAATCTAATTATGTTGAACAGTACCCAATATAAAGGTTATAGTTTATGGATTAACAGCAAGAGCTGCTGCTGTGAACAGGGAACCTGTCTGGAACTGGCTGAAGGGGAAAAGGGCATACTGGTAGTAAATGATTTTGGGTACCAATGGGATACTGGTATGGAAAGACAAGCGCAATCCTAAGTACTGGAAAGCACATCCAGCAGAGGAGGTGAAATACAGAGATGCTGACCAGCACAGAGAGATACATGAGGGCCATGAGAGTCTCCCAAGGGGGCTCCTCTTCCTTCATCACTGTATACAGGACAGATCTACCAAAACAGAAATACATTTCTCTGTATGGTATAAGAGAAACTGAATATGCTCAAGGTTGTAAAGCAAAAGGCAGAGCAGTGATGTTCTGGACCAGCCCAACAGAGCCCTGGGTAAAAGACCCACAGTGAGCTTCATGACAGCCAAATTGGATCTGGACAAGAGCAGTAAGGGGCAGTGACTTCCATGGGAAAAGCCAGGATTCAGAGGACCTTCTTCCTCATCCTCTGAACCTAGGGAAAAAATAGAAGGTGAATGGAAAATTTACATAGCTATTTGAGCTGATAGGGGGGAAAAATCCTCCTAATGCACCACTGCAACTCTTATAGTGCTGGTAGTAGCCAGCCTTTGATCCTGGGCCTTTAATGCACTCAATAAAAGACATGATGGCTGCAAATCCTCTCTTGTGTTATTGCTTACTTAGCTTAAAGGTGCGTGGCGCTGTCAAGGACATCTCCTGACAGCTACAGGGGGAAAAGGATGAATGAAAGAAAAAGGAAAATTTCATGGCAAAGACCACCAAGTGCTGTGAAGGGCAGGTGGGTGGGAGACACCAGTGCTGGGTGCAGGGAGAACATGGAGGTGACCTTGTGTGGCATGTTTAAAAATAGCAGATGCTGCTGTGCTTCCCACTCCGCAGGCTTCACACTCCCTTCTCTGTCACAACCTGACACAACCCCTACAGCACTATATAAATTGTAAGTAATTTAAAAACACGACTAATTACTTCAGAGAGATGTTTCAGTGCCTAAGTCTTCAGCAGCTACAGGACGTTACAGACGCAATGGGCATTGTAATGCAAGAGCAGGAGGTCTCCGGTGGGTGCCTGTGCCAGAGGAGCCAGCACCGATGCCACAGGGAGGTCACCCGTCAGCAATCCCCACAATCAACCTCTTGTGTCCGACGTGTGAGAAAGTTCTCCCTTTCCTGTCGCACGCTGCCGGAGAGCCCTGGCAGCTGCTGGCCCCCTCCAGCACCCAAAGGGCCTGAATAGACAGAGCTGCCCCAGAAACACCCAGATGTGCGCCAGGCTTCTTGGGATTTACTGGCACACCACGTGCAAGAGCAGCATCACACCAGAACAGGGCTGTTAGTTCATTTACTTTTTGTGACCTAATTTGCTTAATTCAACTCTTTTTGCCCCCTCCCACAGCATCATGAAAGGAAAGAAAGAAGTGATCCAAGATGCCAATGTCTCCAGCTCCTTTAAAGGGTCTCTGTTTGGTGTTTGCTCCCTGACCTGCATTCCTTGCTGTAAAATCTCCCCATTACTGTGATTTAATGCACATGCCAAAACAAGCTGCCAATTACACTGGTGTCAATCCAAGGTGGCTCCAAAGACACTGCCCTGCGAGCAGAATCTCTCCCCCCATATCAAAGAGGTTGCTGTTCTAGTTCAGAGATGAGCAATAGCTGCCTGCCTTACAATGTCTCAGCTATTTCAAGCATCTGGTTCCTACACTCCAAAGCAGGACCAGCCCTAGGCAAGCCTGAGTCTCTGCAGCATGGTCCACACCCAACCCAGTTGGGATGCAGCTCCTGTGGCTTTTACAAGGGAACCTATGCTGCAGAGATCACCAGGCTATGAGCAGTGAGAGCTAGAGAGTTCATACAGGACCCATTCATTTTCCCTTCACTGAGAGGCCCCTGCGAAGCTTCAGGCAATAGGTACAGCATGGGCTCTTTGACCCTTAGCACACTGCATCCGTCTAGTTTACTGGTCCTCTGATTTAGATTCAGCTTCAAGGGTTGAGGGATTCTCCCACAAAGTGGAATTTTTATGGCTTGACCATATCTTGAACAAGCCTTCAGCTTGTCTAAGATCCCCCCATTAAGTTCCATTTTTCAGGCTCCCTGTGCAAAAATGATACTTAATGGAGGAGCCTCTCCAGCATGTGCACAGTCAAGGAGTAACGGCAGCACAACATACAATCCATAAATAGAGACACTTTAGAGGCTCTTTAAACACTCACACTTTTTGCATAATTGATGACTTTGCATAATAGATATGGATGATAAACAGCTTTAAATGAAATGAAAATTTATTGTTGTCATATCATTTATCAGCATTACGTTAAACTGGAAAGTATGGGGAGAATATTACCATGTACCCAAATCAAATTGGTGGAAGTGATAATAATTCAGGGGCCACATCACTGCATTCATTGGGGTATCTAATGAGATTGCCAGCATCCAGGAAGCTGCGCTAGAAGCTGGGAGACAGGAATAATATGTATGTCATTGCATATCCACCATGGGTCATCAGGCACCTCCTCTGTGGCTCCAAAGGACCAAAAGTGACCCCATTCTCCTGGGCTGGTCATACCATTTAGTGCTCATCTTCTCTAAGGTAGGCAGTTATGGCTAACCGAGCTTCCCAGGCTCCCAATATGCTCTGGATGCTTCTGTCAAGAGAGTTGTTCCACTGAACATATAAACGAGTCATGTTTGTGAGATGCCTGTTCCTCTCTATGAGAAGAGCAAGGATGGTTAACTTGGATCATTGTGTGGCTTTCAAACTTCTGCAGTCAGCTGAGATGAATCCCACCTCTGAGGAAGACAGAGCTTTCCCAAGGGATTTTAAGTCACTGAATTCCTTCAAAGCAGGGAGACTCATGTGTCAGGAGAATAAACACAATTTCTCAGTTGTGATGACAATGAGTGGCACAAGGCACTTAACATCCCAGCCACAAGCTGCTGAGGAGCCTCCTGTACCCCAAAGCTTCGTGTTCCCTGTGACTTTTCAAACACAATGGACAGAAGCTCAGCAGGTCAGCTAGCAGTCCCCTGCTCCATCCTGCTGCAGCCTGCTCCTGCGCTCGATTTTTCCAAGTTTTCCCTATCAGCTCTTTGCTGGTATCTTTGTTGACAAGGTCACTGACAAGAGAGACCACCCAACCAAAATAACAAACCTGCCTGCGAAAAAATGTTAGGAACCGTTTAAAAATATAGATACTCGTGTTTGGGAGTTTTTATCTTGCCTGCAGCATTTTTAAACCCATGATGGGCCTCAAGGTTTTCCTGTCACTTGAAATATAAGCTGTGATTGAGAGACAAGGGTTAGTAAATGTTTCCTCTTGCCAAAGGCCAGGCAGACTGCAAACAGCAACCTGGTGAGCTGCTTCTGCAGGGTGCCTCAGCCCTGCCACCGAGGGAGAGTGGTTTAGGCTCCCAGACACAGCCACACCAGCCACCAGGACCCCTTTGCCCCTTCCCATTTGACTTTGGGGTAGTTATTTTTGTTCCCCACTCAGAGCATGACTCCTTTAGCATGTTCAGAAGCAGCAGAATTTTTACTGCCCAGCCATTGTGTGAGACTGGGAAAAAAGCCATTTACACCTGGAGGTAGGTAGGGTTGCCATCAATCCGCACACCTTTCACAGGGAGCAGAGCATCCCTGACAAACTTCCATTGCTTTCTCTAGATTTCCTCTTTTTTTTATAACTAAATAATGTGCAGAGCCTGTCCCTGACCTCCTCCTGGCCGGGCAGCATCCTGCTGACTCCGCTTTGGCGGGGCTCCTGCCAGCAGTCCTCCAGCCGGACCAGGGCCCGAGAGAGCAAAACAGCCAGCCCAGCAGGCCTGGCTCCGAGCACCAGCCCTCCACTGTTGTGCAATGTTCCTTGAAACCAATTCAAGTTGGCCGGGAGCAGAGCATTTGCGCATGGCCCTAAAGCTGGATCGAGTACAGTAAACAAAAGGGAATAGAGAGGGAGAGCGCTGGTCCCAGGGCAAGGAGGAACACAGGCATCTGACCCAGGCTGAACCGTGAATGCGCAGAGGCAGAGGGGCCATGGTGCGTGAGGAGGTGATCAGATGAGTGACGAGGGCTGGGACACCCTCCTCCCTGGCATGGGTGGGAGCATGGGACAGAGGTGCTCATGGCCACATCAGCCCCATAGAAAGGAGCTGCAAGTACAGGAACACAGATGAATGGAATGGGGTGAGGGGATAAGAAAGGATCCAAAATATAACCATAAAAATATATTTCTCTGGGGACAATTCAAACTGGTGGTAAAGAACACCCCTGCATCTCCAAACAGAGGAGGACATACGCATGAAAATCAGCTGCAGACTGAAACTTCCATGCAGGACAAGGGGTGCTCACACCATTTTTGTGATGGAGGGAATGAAGGATGCTCTACATAAAGTGCCCTCAGTGGTGTAACTTGAGCCAATCCAGTTATCTTGCTTGTGCAGGAAGTATTTTCTCCATCCAGCTCAGGCACCCATGAATAAGACACCCTGCAACTGCACTGGTGTTGCTGCTTAAACGGACAGGACCAAGACCACCCTGCTCACACTGGCCCAGCAGTTTGCCCCTTTGGAGTTGCACAGAGAAGTCTCTCCACCCAAAACTCTTGCCTGCTCCTCTGCAAGGAACATGGCCAAGGGAAAGGCTCTGTGAGGCCAGGGTGTTTCTATGCCTCAGCAGCCCTACTTGGCCAGAACAGCCCCTCCAGGCCATTAGTAGTTGGTGCAAAATAAAGCATCTCTCCATCCACGCTTCCTGTGCCAGCCGCTGAGCTCATGCTCGCTGGCCCAGAGCTGGAGGAGTACAGAGCTGCCAGGGAGCCACCGCTGCTGCAGCCCATGGAGCCTCAGCCCTGTACCAGGGAGGCTCACTCCACCTAGAGATACTTTGGCCATGTCTGGCACACCCAGGCCATATGGAGCAGATGGCAGCAGACGAAAGCAGTAGATTATTAAAGAATTAAGACTGACCAATGGAGAAAGTGAAGAGAGCTCAAGACATCTAGTTCACCTGGAGGAGGCAGGACTCCACAGGCAGCTGGCATGTTGGCAAGCAAGCCTAGAGACTACAGATGAACTGTTCAAGCCAAATGCAGGGCGAAATGCACTTCTGAACAGTAAAGTGCATTAGGTAGTGACAGAGTTTCCCGAAGGAAGCCTCATCACTTGCATAGTTGGAAACGAGGATGGACAAAATACTGGATCGTGTTCAAGAGAGGATAACTCTTCAGCAGCAAAGAGAGATGAAGAAGATGAATACCTGGGCTTTTTCCATCTCCATGAATCTATCCATCTAATGTGCTCTTTGGTCAACATATGAAAGAAATATAATTTAATTGTCTTTCCTGTGCCATCAGCACATCTCAGAATGGAGCCAGGATGGGCAGAAGCCCTGGTGGGAGCACGCTTCCATCCCACCCTCCAGGGTGCCCTGGAGAAGAGGAAGTGAGTGGTTCTTGCCTTCTCCTTCAGCACACAGGGTGTGGGAGCACTGCCCTGCTTTCTCTGCCCTTCAGCATTGCAGCAAGCCCCTTGCCCACAGCTAGACTTGACCAGAGCTGCAGCTCTGCTCTGCAAAGTACTCCTCAAGCTGTGCATTACATGCATTATACCCTGTGTCACATCAGCAGGCGAGTGTTGCTGCTGCAGGGCGTGAAACCATAAGGGTTGGCATGTGCCAGCTTCATTTCTTGGTGCACTCTTCTTCCCGTGAAATCTCAGTACCTCTGGAAAGCTGTGCTTCCTTGGAGAAGCCCCCCCTCCGGCACTGCTCCCTCCCCAGGCACGCTCACACAGCCCCTTCCCGGCGGAGGGCAGTCCTCATCCTGGGAAAGCCACTCACAGCATCACAGCCTCTCCCCTGACAGCTGATTCTGTAATTATTTGGTTACTGCTAATTGCTAATTAATTCTGGAGTTATGTTATTAGGAGGTGGACCAGGGTGGCATGGCTGCCACCAGGCATGGTGCCTGGTAACACCATGTACCATGCCACGGGGAAGGGTGCTACCAAGTTTTTAGGCCATTGCCTAGTTAGCCATTAACAACTGGTAAAATCCCAGGCCCCTGCACAGCCAGGCAAGCCCTCTCAGGGCTGTTAGAAAATCCTATTTCTAATGGGTTATGAAACAGAGGTTTTGATGTGCTGCCAGGTTTGATGTGGAGCTCTGGGAGCTGAACACTTGCTGCACTGTCAGCTGCCGGCTGAGTGCCACTTACATAAAGCTTTCCTAGCAACCCATCTTTGTAGTCTACATCTGTCCATCCGTCCATCCATCCGCCCGCCTGTGCAGCGGAAAAACTGAGTGGCCCAATGAGGAACCAGACCAGCCAGCTCTTCCCACGCTGACAAACATCCAGCGGTCTGTGGCCAGCCCGAGCCGGGGAGGTTTTCCATCACTTAGTAATGCTTATGCAAAGCCCACCATCCCCTTTGGGCCCCTTCCCCAGGTTTGCAGCAACAGGAGGAAGCGCGCATCACATCCTGTGGCCTGCGCCAAGGAAAACAGGAGCAGTGCCACAAGGGAAATGGGCGCAGGGAGTGGGAAGCCCTGGCTGGCCTCAGCCTCCCAGCCAAGGGTTGCCCACCTCCTGGCTGGGGACAATGCTTGGCTGCTGGTACCCCCTGGGAGCGGGTCACGATTCTGTTATCTTGCTGGCAGAGAGACCAGGAGGAGAGGGGAAAAAGCCCAGGGGAGAAGATATCCAGAAACAGAAAACTAGTCATGTCTTTGAGGGGAAAGGCAGAAAATTCAGTGGCTTATCCCCGCCCTCCTCAGCCAGCCACAAAAAACCCTCTCCTAAACAAAAACCCTTCCTTAACACAGGGTTCTTCCCTCCCGCACCACCCTGCAGCAGCCCCCTGGTCCCTCACGCACATGTGCACCCCACGCTTGTTGCTCCCAGCCCCATCAATCTGGGGTACCGGTGGGAGCTGCTCCCCACTCCCGGGCCCTTTAAATCGGCACCCGCACCAAAGCGATTTCTCGGTGGAGTTTCATAAGGAAGCACATGACGAGGGCAGTTGGAAACCACAGCTCTGCGAGCACTGATTACAGCCTGCTGAGGAAAAGGAGATTTTTATCTTGCAGGAATTCAATTACAAGAAGCGAAAAAAAAAAAAAGAGAAGAAAAAAAAAGGAAAGCTGCAGCATGGCTGCTCGGGTCACCTGTGCTCGCTGCACTTCAGGGGCTTTAATCTAGCAAGAAAGGTGTGCGAGCATTACCTAAACCATCCCGCTCGCTCCTGTGTGCGCGGTGGTGGCTGTTTTAAGAGGGGAGAAAAAACATACCCACCCCCAAAGTCACCCTGCTGGCAGCTGAATGCAGCAGGGATGATGTCATTGGAACAGTTGGAGGAGAAAAGAGAAAAACAAGTCTGTGTGTGCTAATCCTGTTTGCTGCCCTAAAGGGAATGGAAAGCCGCCAAGGCGAGGAGTTCTGGGAAACCATATAAGGGTGCCAAACAAGCTCCGCCGCCAACACGGGGAACTGACATCTTTGTTCTCCCTAGCTCGGCAGCCGGCCAAAGGCCTCATTTCGGCGCTGCAGCATGATTACACTGGACATCTGCCAGCTGAGCGCTGAGCCCCTTTTCTTCTCCGTAAGCTTTTTGCCAAACATGTAACAGTTGCCATGGCAGTCACAAGTAAAGGGGAAAAAATAAATAATGAAAAAACCCGAAACGCTCGCACAGCGAGGGAGATAAAACAACAACAAGAAGAAAGCGGGGGCACGCCTTGCTCCAGATGCGCCACATGTGTGCATATAAAAAGCAAGCTAACCTATTAATCAAAGACTTTGGGGACGCAGGGAGGGCGAGCGGCACAGGCTGAAAGGTGACGTGAGGATAAAACAATAAGCTCACACAGGCACACGCACACGGCAGCAACCGGGCAGGCAGTGGTGGGCTGACCCACTGCTCTCCTCCCCTGCCTGCATGTGAAGTGGCAGGCGAGAGGGATTTAAAATAGAGCAACATGGTGGCACTTTCACTATTGCCTGCATGGCTTCTTTTTTTTCTTTCCTTCTCATCTTAAAGAAATAAAGAAGCTATTCTGAGGATGAGACGGGGGTTATTTATAAGCTCTGTGTAGCAGAGAGAAGCAGGCAACCCACATCTGGTTGTGCCTCAAGGCGGAAAATCCCATTTTGGCTCGTGGTCGAGGGCAAATCATGTCGTTTCAAGTTGTGCCCTAAAGAGTTAACAACGGCCAACTCGGTAGTCCCCTGTTTATAATGCGTATTTCATTTAACTAGGCAAGCGCTGCCAGACCCCAATGGACAAACCTACACACATAACAGAAGAGGTGTGGTCCCCGATCACTTTCTTTTTCCACCCAAGAGGCACAGGCCAGTTTCATTTTACAAAGCAGCTATGTACAAAAAGTTCACTGCCCAGTGAGCTGGAGCTCATCCCACTATTTATAATCGGGTTCTTTCTCCACACGCCCACCCTGCAGGCAACAGGACAGCAGCTGGGTGATGGCAGCCGTGTTCGCAGCCAGCTCAGCAGCTAGTATGGCCACCATGTTTGCAGGCAAAGGTGCAGTGAAAGGACAGATAAGGCTGCCTGGGTTGGGATGCAGCACCCAACCCATCCCTGGGGCACCATCCTTTTCAAACCCCTGGCAGGCTCCCACATCTGCCCTGAAGAGCAGGGTTGTTTATGGAGCACAGGGCATCACTGCGCCCTGAGGATATCCCCAGAGTGTGAGAGCTGCCGGAGCTAACCTGATCCCGCACCCCACAAGCAGTAGTGAGCAGCTATAATCAACCAAGGACCAGCCCACCTCCAGCAAGCAGGCACTGGGAAGGCAAACAGCCCCTAACAGTGCAGTGAGAAATCTAGATCTGGTCTGGGAGCCTGCAGCAGCTCCTGGGACAGCTCCACTGCAGCATCACGGGCACAGAGAAGTTGGTTGAAGAAGAGCGAGGGTCTCAGGCCATATTGAAGGAGACTGGACTCTTGTCCTGCCTTGCGCCTGCCTTCCTGCATGGCCATAAGTCACTTGCCTATGGTTTGCTTCAGCTTCCCATTTGTAAAAAAGAGGAATGATTTTTCATACGTATCTCAAAGATAAGCTGAGCATCTTAAATCATTAATGCCTGTAAAGTGCTTTCATTTCCTCAGATGGAAGCTCTTACTGATGTGTGAAGTATTATTAAGATATTATTGCTAATAAACAAGGAAGGCAGAGCAATTTTATTACTTACTAGAGCTTACATGGGGCAGGAGAATGCAGAGGGTGGGGAAGATGCTAATTTGTCCCACAGCCTCTTCAACGCCTCTCAAAGGTGACACCCCTTACTGCCACTAAGCTCAAAGGCAGCATCTATGGAGCATGGGGAGAATCCCACTGGAGTCCTGGTGGGCCCCCAGCAGTCCCTGCAGGACCAGTGTTGGGAGCTGTGGTCCACCAGCAAGCAGAATCCTGCTCTGCAGCACCTTCCTGACCTGTACCATGAATAGTGTGTGGCCCAAAGTGGGCAGCCTATGCAGAAGGGGATTTTGGCCTTTCTTTTGGAGCCAGGCTCCTCCCTCGGGTGCACCTCAATGTGTAAAGCAAGGGCAGACATCAAGGCATCATACCTACCAGTCCGAGCAAATGCCTTCCCAAGTTTTGTACAGAAACTGAGACACAGCATTTGCTGAGCCAAAAAAAGCTGTTTTCCTACCTGGGGGGTAGGGTGGGAGAGAGGCAGCTCCGCAGAGTGTTTCCTACCATTGCCCAGTGACTGCTGAGGCTCCTCAGGCACCTGGGATCTCCTACCCCAGAAGTGATGAGCTGCTGGGGGTTTTCCCAAGGTGACAGCAAGAGGTGGGGAAACCATCAGCCACTGCCTCAGTGCTCAGGTGGCCTCCATAGAGCTCATGCCCCTCCAGGTGAGAACCCTCTCCTGCATGGTTGCTGTTAACTGGAGGGTTGTACCTACCGGAAGCTTTGCCAGCACCTTTTCATGTGTTAGAGCCTGGCTGTAGAAAGGCAAATTTCAGGGAGGAGGATTAACATTACTTGATTCTGGCCAAGTTAATAAAATACGGTCTGAGTTACTGCCAGGCTACTTAATTCATTTTGATTCAAAGCGGCTGGGTAATTTCCCAGAGGTTGCCTCAGCAGGAAGCAGAGTCAGCTCCAGCTTTGTCCACTCGTGCATGTCACCTTCGTGGCTGGTGTCAGTGGCTGTGTCCTCACAGGGCAGGGGAAGTCCCCTCCAGCAACCAGGACACGCTGGTTGACATCCATCTCAGCATGGATGGGGGGAGTTTGTGCTGGGGACATGTGCTTGTGTAGGCTGCCAGCTGCATGTGATGCTATGGACGGCACCAAAGGTGGTCTCTTCATGGCTGCCATTCCTGCAAGTTGGTCCAGGGTAGCTGGGGTAGCTGCCAGCTCCATCAGCATTGAAAAGCATCAAACTTGTGACCTTAAAGCCGAGGGAAGCTGGTCAGAGGTGTTCCGGCACTAGGGCAGAGCAGTGGAGGTATTGTGGCTTCCCACAGCTCTTCCCTGCCCCGTGGGGATGAAGGAAGGGCTGAGCATCTCTTGTCAAGGCTCCTTGCAGCAAGATTGCCATGCCCTGTGCAGCCGCAGGGTTTAAAGAGAACCCTTTGCATCTTGCCACCTCACACTTCAGCTGAATGTTAGTGACATTTGCAAAGGTGTTTTTCTTCTTCTTGCTGGCATCCTCCAGCTGATTATTTCCCCTGTCGTTTCTGAACTGAATTTAATTCCTTTACCCACCTGCATGGCAGAACTAATCATTGGCAGGCATAATGCTGCCTGGCACTGAAAAGCAGTGTACAGACACATTCCTGCATGTGCTCTGAATCATCGTGAAGCTCCCGAGCTTTAAATGGGAAGCAGAATGCACTGCTTTCTAATAGACAAATGAAACTTTACCCAGTCCTCTCTCTTCAGAAACAAGCTCTGAATCATGCAGAGGATGAGGTACCAGGAGCAGCTTTGCTCTCATCCTGGTTCCACCACTTACTTGATGTGTGGCCTTCATTAAAACTCAGAGGGGGATAAATCCTCCTCTAGGGCAGTTTAGAGGTGCAGGGACCTCAGGACTTCATGCACTGAGGGACAGAGGATGGAAATGCTTCCCATAATCTGTGATACCCATGCTCTCCATCAAAACATGACTCTTCTGCTTCCTTTGCCTTTCGCCCACCTCCCAGGCTCCCAACAGAGGAGTATGTTCCCAGTGCCAGAGGATGCTGAGCAGCAGCAGCTGGGAGCCACAGATTGAACTGTGTGAACCTGCATATAACAGCTTCTGAGCTCAGAAGTGGAGATCATCCTGGTGCACTAATAAAGCCCAGATTCCTAGGTAAATAGAGTACATTAGTATTTATTTTAGGAAGCTTGAAATCATGATTTAGTACTGATAAAAGGGCTATTCTTACAAGGCATTCGCTGAGCTTCTTCTAATATAATATTTCCTAACTTCAGACATGGTAACCCAGTAAGCTCCATTACCACACTAATACTACATAAAAATGATCCTTTATTATAAATCATACTCTACACCAAAAAGGATATAAATAGAGCCCCAGTGCGGCATTGGCATGCCTCATATTTCTCTTGGTTCACATTAAATGAGCCACTAAATTACAGTGTCCTTCTTTATAATATCATCCTCCAAAGCCAAGCATTTTGTGTGTTACACAGAGCTGCCAGAACAAGGGAAATTAGTATGGCTGGTTTAATTCAGCCAGGTCTGCCATGCATGTTATAGGAGAGAGTGTTAAAATGGGCCAGAATGAGCAATTTCATTGTCCTTTCAAAAAATCCACCACTTGGAACGTGTGATTTGAACGAGGCTTTGTCGAGTTCTGACACACAGCTTCTCTGGAGGGGAAAGAGTAGAGGAGAGGACATCGCACCCTATCCTGCTGCTGCTGCTCCAAGGGTATGTGGTCCTTGGATGCCCTCCGGGGAGCCCGGGTGCTGGTTGAGCCTGATTGCCTTTGCTAACAGCGTTGGAGTTATTGATGATTTTGGTTGAATACATATGCGGGCAGATTAAGGTCCTTGCTGAGTGATGCTGGCAATTGTTTAACTTGCCTGAATCTCACCTGCAGAAACAGGCAAGTATTCTGCCCACAGGATTGATACCTTCCTGTTTGTAAGAGGAAGCTTCTTCCTGATAGCCAGTGCTACAGAAATGCATGGGTTATTGTTTGTCTGGCAGAATACAAATATAGCATTCAGACTGGGGGGATCCAGCCTTGACTGCCATCTCTAATGATGGTATCTAACTGCACCAAAGGAGAAAACCCTCCTACAGTTCTAGGAGCTGCACATGCCTTCAGGGACACATAAAGTAATTCAGGTCAGAAATGTAGGTTGTTTTATTTAGCAGACAAAGAGGTGGAGAAAGGAAAAAAGAAGAGGGAAAGAGGAAACAGGCTGCTGTAAAAATGCAGTCTCCATAAAGAGCTTTTCAGGATTGCCCCCCAAATTTAAAGTGAAATGGAGCTTTCTGGGTTTCAACATCTTGCAGGCCTTGCTAGGTCCCAGCTCCTCTCAGCAGGGGCCCAAGGCAGCTTCCTGCAGGGCAGGGATCAGGGTTAGCACGTGTTTATGGCTGGATGTAAGGATGGGAGGGATTTTGGAGCAGCATCCTGGCAAAAAGGGGCTACAAAACCCACACAGGAGCAGCAGCTGAAATGGGGGCATCCAGGGGCAGAGGCAGCATAAGGAGTTGGTGAGGAATGAATCAGAGGCACCCAAGTGTGCATTACCTGAAGAGCTGGAATGCCTCAAGGAAATTTTTGAGCCAAATTGTCTGCAGTGAGGAAATGTGTCCCCTTATGCATGTTGGGAGGCTGTAGCCTCTGTGGCCTGTAAGGATGCCTAGCAAAGCAAACTGTGCCATGAATAATCAATAAAAACTGAAGGTTTCTATTACTTTCAGTGCTTCATGACCATGTGAGATAATATAAAAATGGCAAGCGGCCTCCTGGAAGTGAAATAGAACCTCTACAGTGCAGCCCTTGGCATCATTACCCCTCAGCAAAAATCCCAAAGCAAATTAGGGTTAGGCAAGCTGTGAAATAGCCAGCCTCAGCACTGAACTGAGGAAGCTGCCAGGACCACGTCTGACTTCTTCCAAAAGTAGCTGGCTCCTCTTGGAAGGGCAAGGTATAAATCCCCTCACATTTAACATGCAGACCCCAGCAGTGGGGAGGTAAATGGAGCAAATCCCAGCCGGACTTCTGCCTCCACCAGTGCTGCAGGGCTGAAGTCGGAGCACAGGGCAGGGCTAGGGCAGCTCCATCCCTTCCTTCCACCTCTCCCAAGAAGAGGGGCCTACCCAGAGGAGGAAGAAGCACTCAGCCAGCACTGGCTGCTGCTGGTGGGCACACTCAAGCACCCTTCCAGCACAAGCCCACTTCAACTTATGCATCCATGGCTGGTGTCTCCTTAGCAGATGCACAGACATTGCACACATGCACATTGGCCAGAATAGTGCTGCCACCAGGCAGAGTTCCTTTTGAGGAGCACCTGCAGGATGAGGGAGGAAAAGGTGCAACTGGCAGCAAAATTTCCAGCCTTCCATCTTTTGTCATCCACCTTCTCAGCCCCTGAAGAAAGGCTCTTGTAGTGCTGTGCCATCACAGAATCATTAATTTTGAGGCCTTGGGTTTAAAATTGGCCTTGCTCAATAGATATGAAGGCAGGCACACATGAAGTAGGAATTGGCTCAGAAGAGAAGGGCAGAAATCTGATATCTTTAGCTGTTCCCAGGACAGAACAGGGCATGACCTGCACAGCCTGGACCGCAGTCCCCACTCCCTGAAAGCCTGGAGAGTTTTGGTTGGCCCATGACAATGACAAAGGAGTACACAGGAAAATATGATGGTGTTTGGATGTTGTAATTCAATACAAAACCATTTCTGTCATTTCAGAAACATTTAATACAGAAAAAAAAGAAAAAGAGATGATGATGTGGCATTTATCACAAGGAGACAGTGATATGCTGCAATATCCCTGGGCAAAGGTTGCATTAAAGGATGGTGCTATCATGGTTAAGGTGGTGAGCTAGTGCCTCTTACAAACCCAATTCTTGTCTTTCCTCCTTAAAAATCTACATGCAAAAGCAGAAACTTAATTTCAACGTTGATAAAGGAGGTCTGGTCCCGGGGTGGAGCTTTTGGTCAGGTTTATAGTAAATCAAATACAGCACCTTAAAAATAGCAGTGTTTGGCAAAGCCCAGGAAGCCTCAGTGATTTCTTTTCTACTTTGTGACCAGAAAGACAAACAGGGTAGAAAGGAGGAGCAGAGAGAGAGATTAAAACAGCTTTAATTTTAGGACGCATCTCATCAAGAGATAGTATGTGACACCAAAAATGAGTCCAATTAAAGATGTTTATAACTTAAAGTTGTTTAATTAGCACCTTCAGAAGTTTCCTGATGTTTCCCTGCTAACTTCCCCTCTCCTGATGGGTCCTTTATCGGGGAAGGTGAGGGCTGATCCAGCCATGCCCCAAACCTGAATTATAGTCCTTGGGGGCATATCAACCTCCTGGCAAGGACTTAGTGATGGGGGTCTTCAGAGGCTTCTTGGAGCACTGGAGGATTCTCGTGGCCTCTGATGTTGCAAGTGAGCAACTGAGATGTGAGATCCAACCTACCCTATCACCCCAGGCTAAGGAGCTTGCCCTACATGGGCACATGGCACCCCATGCTGGACCTGGATTTCTCCTTCATCTTGTGTTTTCTGCTGGTGCCCCAGCATTGCTGTCAAGCATGAGACTGGCCTCAGGCTCTGCATCCCACATGCAGCACCCGTGCTACCCCGGCCTACGTACAGGGGAAGAGACAGAAGTCTTCCCCCATCCTCCCATCTATTTTACAGCATGGAGAAGACAGAGTTAATGGGAGATGTCTTGTTAGGACTGGGCATTATGCTTCCTGCTAAGAAACTCAACCCCAGAAGAGACCCTTCCCCATGCCACTACCTGTGCTGGTGCCATAGATGCTCCCATAGACATAGGCTGGGGACAGTCAGCAGAGCAAACCCTGCCCAGCTTCTGTGTTTTGGTTGCCATGGGAACATGCTCATCCCTGTCGGCACAGTTTGGGGAGCACTGAAGTTCAGGGAAACAACATGGAGTAACACAGGGCCATGGCACACTGTAGAAGTTACAAGGCAGAAAGTTTGGCTAACCCAGGAGGTGAAGCAGGTTTTGGACGGTTTTGGTTCTGCCCTTCTAGGAGTCACAGCCAGCCAGGTACAGTGTGGCTTTTGGAGGTGGATCACCATGGCCTCCAAACCAGCAGTGGTTGCTCAGCACTGTGGGGCAGAAGCACCGTCATGGGGACCTTGCACAGAGGAGTAACTGCTAACAGAAAGTCATTTTTGAATGGAGGTTTTTTTCTCCCAAGTCTCTTAGAGATGAGGAGGATTCAGGGATTTCACAGCCCACATGAAATTTCCTCCGGCCTGGAAGAATAATGTTGAGAGCCAGATAAATTTCAAGAAGCCTTTACTTGTCTTCCCTCATCATTCCTTTTGCGGAGTTCACCCAGAACATCCTTTTTTGTTTACTTTGATTTACCAACAACATAACATATGAAAATGTACTTTCAGAACTAACAGCTCATCCTGTTGAATGAATACCCATCTAAAATGAAGGTGGATGGAGTATGGATCAAACAACAGGCCCTACCCATTAGTGTCTTTCTAACAGGTTTTGGCTCTGTATATGCATTGCATCATGTATATAGGATTGTGTTCTAAAAATAATGAATAATAACTTAATTATTCGTTATAAATTTCTGTTTATAGGCTGTACCTACACAAGATATGGTGCCAGGCCATTAGATATCAAAGGCTCCACAGTGCAGACAACCTACAAAGGAGAAGTCAACATGATTTGTCCAGGAGCTCATTTCACTATAACAACAATAATAATCACGACCTTACATAGTGCCTTTGAGCCAGATTGCCAAAGCACTTTATTCTCTGATTGAGAAATTAGATATAAGGTAGGATTCAATTTGCCCATCATTGGCACGGATTGGCAGGGTAAGTCTCCAGCAATACTCAGAAACTCAAACAGTTTATCCATACAAAATCAAAGGGAAATGTTAAGTTTGGGGAAGGAAATGTATTATTACCTTGGAGAGGGTGAAGCTAATGGTCCTAATAATGTGAAAAGTGCTTTAGAATCTTAAATAGCACTGTGTAGCTAGGACATCCCTGCATGTGTATCTGTAAGGAAAATAACTCCAGTGTCAGAGAGCATCAGTATTGCCTTAAGAGATCACCATGCTCACCCAGGCTGGAGCACACATCCCACCATGTGATATTCAAAGTGACCTGCAGCATTTTTGCCACCAAAGACGTACCAGTAGAGGAGATGAGGACAATGCCAGTAAGACATTGGTCCTCCTGGTTGGAAATCCTCTGTGAGTTCCACTTACAAGAAAGAGGTAAGGGAAGCTGGAAAAAATAATCCAAACTGAGGAGGAACCAACATATATTTCAACAAATCTGATCTAAATAAGGTAATAAGAGGATCTGCAGCATAACACATAGGAACTGCAGATCTTTTTGACTACTACCGAGGTTCCGGATCTCCTGGAAGTTCATGGCTTACCTTGGAAGTCACATCTGTGGCAATGCTGACCAATGAGAGTGGAGGGTTATGGTGGCTTCTGACAACCAAGCCCAGGATTGTTGTGTAACCTCACTGCTTTGTATTTCCCTTACATTAATTCTCAGGCATTAATGAGAAATGAGCACAGCCTTGACTCAGAGGAGGGATATTAAGCAGGAAAACTTGAGAGATTGGGAATGGCTTGGTTCTCAGCAGAAAGGCAACCTCACAACCTCAGTAAGTCACAGAACAGACAAAACACTCTGGCGCTCCTGATAATCACATCATCATCAAGACAGTTCCTTTGATAGGTCTTTCTGACATATAAATTAATTCACATCTGATCTTGGAAAACAAGAGACATTAGAGTGTTTTGACTGCCACAGTCACAGAGTAAAAGCTATGTCTGTCTTAGCAAGTAGAGCAGCACAAGGAGCAGTGCTGGTCTGCTGTCAGTTGGTTTTACTTGCGACTGGTTCCAGCCTGGAGCTGCAACCTGAAGAGCCAAAGGCTGGAGCAACTCAGGTGCACACCTACATCTCCTTTCCCACACCCCAGTCTTCTTCCATGGTGTGGAAACCACAATTATGTGGCACGACCAGGAGATCTATTTCTTTACTCCAAACTAAAATGCCAGTGAGAGGCACCTTATGTGTCCAAATCCTGCCTCCCCAGTCCCAGCTCCACTTCTTTCCCTGCTGAAGCCAGGTTCCTACATGGACCATCCTACTCTGGCTGCAAGGTTTAAGCCTTCATGGGCAACAAGGAAAAAGAGCAGCAGTTTGTACAGTTTGCAGTGGAGAGCAAACACTGCAAGCCAGATTCACTGTGGCAAAGCAAAGCAAGTGAAGCAAAGCCTGTCTCAGCCATGCACTTCTGTGGATGTAGACTTTGGTTCTGGATCAGTCTGAACTACAGCACACACAGCATCGAGAGCTGTGTCTTGTGACAGCGGGGCTTTCCTCTAGCATTTGGCCTTAAAACCCTGTAAACATCAGTACAAATAGGAGCTATACCTCGGGTTTAAACCAGTCAAGCTGCATTGAAAAAAAAACCTCTTTGCTGCAAGATTCAAGAGATTATCAGTCTGCAGGCTGAACAATAGCGCCTGTTTTGCCACATGCTGTTGTTCTCTTCTGGAAGTGGTTAACTTCAAGATGATGCAAATACTATTGTAAGCCCTTTGACTCTCCCTGCTGACAATCTTAGCATTCAGCTAATGTCCCTCTCCCACCAATCCACACTGCCTCTCAAAGAGCCAAGAGTGCTTGTTGTCCCCTGCCCAGCTGCCAAAACCCTCCAGCTGCCTCCTAATTACCCCTATAATATGCTTCTGCATATGCAATACACAGTTCTGCAGCACACTGAAAATTTAAGGACAACTGAAATAAAGGCATATCAAATTAAGTAGCACAACGGGTACTGGAGCAACCACGTTGTTAATTTTCCTGTTTAATTCACTGATAACAGCTATTTTTGATCCAAAACTGCTGTACAATGAAGTGCCACACTTGAGCACAGCTGAATGTCAGGGATTCATTGTTTTAGGTCAGAAGAGACCATTATGATCATCAAGTGCAACCTATTGCATAAGCGACCCAGGATACCTCCCCCAGTCATTTCTGATGCTGGCCCGTAACTTCTTTTTGAGCTGCCACACATCTGTTAGAAAGTCACCTAGTCTCAGCTTAAAGACTGCAAGGCCTGCAGAGTCTACCAGTATGTTAGAAAAGCCTTTCCTTTGGTTAGTTAACCTCATATAACAAGTGCACCCTTTTGTCTCTTGTGCATTTGGCTTGCCTCTGCTTCTAGTCACTGGATTGCACAATGTTTTGGGTTTTTTTGTAAATGGAAGTCTCAAGTCAGAAATCTCTTTCCTACTGCAGCACTTCTATACTGTTATCAAGCTGCCTTATGATTTCTAAATGATGTGAAATAGATCAGTCCCGTGTGACGTCCCATCACAGGGAATGCTTTGTGGCTCTTCTACGTGCTCTGAATGCTTTCATTTAGCCATGCTTAACTTGGAGCGTGGAGGTCTTTGCATAAAGCAAAAGTTCTTTATCAAAAGTCCTCAGACAATCAGAGTAGATGAAACAGTGTCCCCAGTACTTGACTGCCCTCAGCAATGGTGTGCTCTTGTATGTAAACAGAGAAGAAATGTCCATGCCATTCAAAGGTCTGGTCATCCTCTAATTATTTTGCCCCAGCTTTTCTGGAAGGTGAGGCAGGGTGGCTGGATGAATGGGGACAGCCACCTCACTGATGGGAAGTGGAAGAAAGTAGTTTGACTGTGTGGGTCACAGTTCCTGCTTGCCTCCGCTATTACTAATAGGCACAGTGTGGACCTTGAGCTCCTTCTTGCTTTCCTCCCTGGCAGCAAAAGGGTCCACCTGCCTGCCTGAAAGATGATGGCTCTTACTAGCTGTTCAAAATATTTTCCTCTTCCACCTTATTGCACAAAAGCAGGCCATCTGCATGCAGCTCCCAATATCTCCAGCAACACCACAGGAGCAGGCTTTTTTCACATGTTTATCTGTGTTGGGCACATCAGACCCTAGAGCCATGCACAGTGTGGAGTGGGTGAAGAAACATGCGAAGATGTTAATTAACTGCAAAACAAAACACCAAAGCAATGGCTGCAGGAATGGTTCTAGGGGTTGGACATCAGGTTGGTCAGGCATCTGAGAGCAAGGTTTCCTTTTGCAAGACCTGTTCACCCACTCTTATTTGTAATGCTCTCTGGTTTCCATGGGTTATTTTATAAAACCTGAAAATGCAGAATGGTACCCATGGATAAAGTGGGAAACTTGAGTTTCCATCCTTAGAGACCCAAGGATAAACATCAAGTGGCAAGTACAGTATTGTTGACTCAGCAACACTTGCCTTTTTGTGCTTATTCTGCTACAGAACATCATTAGAAGAAGCTAAGATATTTTGTTTTCATACTTTTTTAACTTCTTCCTTCCCAAAACAGTGTTTGTATTTATTTTGGCACCTTGAATGTTTTGAAGAGAGGATTGATTTAGATTCACTAAAGCATTTTTTCCTCTTAATCCCATTAAGTCAGTCTCTAATTCTTTCCAGGGCTCCCTTCTGTGGAGCTATTTCCTCTTGGAATCATTTACTTTCTGTGGACTGGGGGAATTAATGAGGCAGATGCCGCTCTCATTCTCATCACTGTAAGCCCAAAACAACTTCAGCAGTTTCCTGGCAGCAATCTAGATTTTACTGGTGTAAATGAGGTCAGAATTTGGCTCAGTGTGCTTACTTTTGCAAAGAGACAAAGAGATTGCCAAAACCAAGAAGTCTTGTGCAGGATGGGAAAGTCCAGTTGGAAGTGGGTGAAATCCACAGTTTCATTGAAAGGCTGAGTTTGTGCATTTCCCTACTGAGAGGCTTTTCTGAGCCCCACAGCTATTCACAGAGAACACAGAAGGCTGGTACGCAAACACCGAGGGACACAAGTCCAAGGACAAAGACATTCAGCGGTGTCGGCATTGTCTACAGGAACAATTGCAACAGCGCAAACATAAGACATGCTAATGCAAAAATGCAGGTTAAGAAACACAAGGAAAGATCAGCTGGATCAGTCAGTCTCCAAGGGCCTCAGGGAAGGAGAAAACAAACAGAAAATTGAGATACATGCAAATGGTTAAGGGTTGGTATCAAAGGTCAACACATATTATGAAGGATGCAATCAAGAAATAACACGTAAGGGAAACATAACTAGCACAGGGGAGGAAGGGGAGAAGGGAAGCATTATGGCTACAGGCTGGTGCCAGAGGAAGGCTGAGGAAAGCATCAGCACCACAGTGGTGCCCTGTGCAGGGGCTGGCAAAGGCTGGGGTCCTCTGAGAAATCTCAGGAGCAGCATGGGGGAGCATGGCTCCTGGCAGAGTGGCACCCTGCCTGGCTGTATAAAGGGGAAACAAGAGGAGGGAGGCAGCTATGGCCATTCGGCTCAATTTCAGTTCCTGGAAATGCACTGGAACAAATAATTAAACAAACTAATCATCGGCACCTAGGAAACAACCAAGAGAAAAGGAACAGCCAGCGCTGATTTGCCAGGGGCAAATCATGTCAAATTGACCTAATTTCATCTGCGACAGTGCTTGTGGGTAGAAACAAAGCAGAAACATCTTGTGTCTTGACTTTGGGAAGGCCTTTGGTACTGTCTTACTTCACGTTACAAACTGAGGACACAAGCCCTAGAAAAATAACCTTAAAAAAGGGGTTCAAAGCCAGTTGAAAGACTGTACTCAGAAAGAGGCTGTCTTTGTCAAAATGCAAGGAAGGGCTGGGTAGGGTTCAACAGAGGTCCAGCCACCGGATGATCAAATAGTGAACATCCTTATCAGATATGCAGATGACACCAAGCTGAGATTAGCCGTAAAGGCACAAGAGAACAGGATTAGAATCAAAAATCACCCTATCATGTTAGAGAAAAGGTCTGAAATCCAGGGTGTAATTCAACAAGGAGAGAAGCAAAGTTGTGCACAGAGGTGGGTATAATCAGCTGCACAGGGACGAAATGAGAAACAGACGATTAGGCAGATGTGGAACAGTACAGCAGCTCGGGAACCTGACATGAATAAAAAGTGCTATTCTGTCACACACAGCACAGTCACCATACCCTGTAAAATACATGGCTGATCCTTCTGCATTACCCAGTGCTGCTCTGATCTTTATTCTGCTCAGGAGAGTCTAGAAGGAAGTAGGATTCAAGGTCTAGAAAACAGGACTTGCAAAGAAATGCTTATTCAACAGGGCTGCTTACTCCAGCAAGAAGGAGAGTAGGGGAAACACAATGATTTTCAAGTACATGAAAAATATTTCCAGAGAAGGAAGGAATAAGCTGTTTTCCAGATAGTTCTTTATATCCAAGTGTGCCAAGAAACAATGGGCCTGAATTGCAGGAAGAGACGTTAAAAGATAGATGCTTGGCAAAGGGGAAGTCTAACAAGCACTGAACCCATCTGCCTGGCAAGGATGTGAAACCTCTATCCCATTTAAGAGTGGGCTGGAAACTTCAGGAATATTTCTGAAATCAGCCTCTTGAGGTCCTTTCTAGCTGTGGTTTTCTCTGATTCTGTGATGAATGGTTTTAAATGAATATAAATTACCTCACCCAGGGACACAGACGCTCAGGCTCAGTGATGAATAGTGATCAACGACAAAACTGTCAGCTTGTGGGGAGGCATCCAGTAGGGTTATTACTAGAAACTGGTGTTAGCTCCAGTTTTATTTACCGTCTTCATTAATGATCTAGAAAAAGCATTAGACAGTGTGTTTATTAAAACTGCAATTGATACTACATTGGGGAGGAGATGCACTCACCAGCCAGAAGTGGAATATAACACAAAAGGACAAAAAAAGATATGGGACATGGGGAGAAAATGACCTAGCTCAAAGGACACACAGACTAATATGTCTAGGGAGGAAACAGTCCAAAATTAAGACACCCTATGGGAGGAGGAGACCCAAATGCAGTGAAAGACTTTGCAGGGTTAGCATACAGGGAATTGGAGGGGAGTTTACAATGTGTCACGTCAACAGAAAAGGTCTCAGGATGGTTTTGGGCTGCATGACCTATCCCAGGGCAGAAAGGTAAGCAACTGTCTATTGTGCGGTCTTTCCTTTTGGATGCCTCCTGAGCAGCCACCAGGCTGGAGGAGGAGCAGGAGGAGCCAGCAAAAACAATTGCAAGCTGAGAAGACTGGTTTATAGGGAAAGAATTATATAGGTACTCTGCGGCAAAGTAACATCAGGTTCACACTTCTAGAGTGAAGATAAGCGCATCAGAAAAGGTGCCCTTATTTTCAGGCATAATTACAACAGAAAAATTGGGCACTGTATTAACATAAGATATTTTAAACTAGCGTTGATGTTTCAGGTGATGGCTGCAAAGCAGTTTCAAACCAATAGGCTGGCCTCCTGGGCCTCGTCCATCTCTGGATGCTGGGCTCCATGCTAGGGCAGAGCTGTGTGAGAGCTGAGACATCACCCCAGCACCTGCCTAGAGGGGTTCACCCTGCAGAGGAGACTCCTGAGGAGTGCTGTTGCTGTCACATTGTTGCAAAGACATGGATAGGAACTGTGTGACCAGAGCCATGATGACATTCATTCATAATGGAATTGCATAAGCAAATAGACACAATGAGCCATGTCGTTCAGGGGGAGAGAAATCAGTGCTTCTTGAAGGGACAAATCAATAGAGAAAGAGATGCTATTTTCATGTTTCTGAAGAGGTATTACTGACAGAAAGAAACCACGGATATAAAACTGCACTTGACAGAGCCTTTTAGAGACAAGATAAAGGTAAAGGCTTTTTCTAACTTGCGATTTTGAGCCTTTTCACTCTTTGTCCAGCTGGCTTTTGAGATTGAGGTCTAGGAGTGAAATGGTGTGTTTGTCCCAGCTGATGCTGGAGCGCTCAGGCTTTGAACAATAAGGCTTTGTTCTTTTGCCAAATGCAGCAATGCCTGTGCTGTTGCTTGGGAAAGAAAAAAAAAAAGGAACAAACACATTAGGAAGTCACTGAAAATAAAATGATGGCTCACTTCAAGGAGTGCAGCAGCACACTGCGGAGATGAATGAGTTCTGCATCACATGCGAGACCATGAGGAGGAGAGATCTTCAGAAAGACACCCCTCGGTTCCCCCTACACTTGCAGTGTGACAGAGGAGATGACCTTCAGATAATGTTCTGGGGATCAGCAGGCACCTGAAATGCTTTGCAGGGGATTGCTGCTGCCCAGAGCTTTTGCAGGGAGCGTGGGCATCGCTGGCAGGGCACTGTGCGCAGATGCTCCTCACCTTTGAGGAGCAGTCACCACAGAGTGAATTTGCTACCTCCTTCCAGCAGAAGCCTGAAGGCTGACCAGGCTCAGCAGCACAGCTGACATGTCAACACTGTCTGCGGGATCACAGTGAGGTGCAGGACTACCCAAACCTTGCCAAGGGGATGGCAGCTCAACTCCTGCCTCGTAGCTCAGTGCCACCAGTGACAGGGATGGAACAGTGGGGAAATGAATCCATGAAGAAATATGAGGGAAAAATGGGCAGACAGAATAAGCACAGCGGTCTGGAAGAATAAATGTACAGAACCTACATCCTTAATTTTAATGGACCTCTAATAGCAGGGTGAGTCAGCGGTCAGTTATCTCCCAGAAAATGTGGGGCTCTGGCAAAGCCATTCCTCTCACTTGCTTGACAATAGGAGTTGTGGAACTCACAGTATGAACATAACCAACATAATGCTGAGCATATGTTACCTTAAACTTGTTCTCAGCTCACAGGGGAGGATTAAGCAATACAAAACCACAGGAGCAGCCCAGGTGGGAAAGATTACTTCACTGGGGTATGAGCTCTTATTGGAGCTATGGGAAAGGGCTTCAAGTTGTGTGTTGGATGCAGGGACCAATTACAGTGAAAAATACAGAATACAGCAATGTGGAGGCTTGGGAATGGGTGACTGCAGATAAAGCCTACATGGGTGTGTTAAAGCTGAGCAAAGAAGACAGAGAGGCAGAAAGATGGGAAGAAAAATGGTGTGCAGAGCAGCTAATACAGGATCAGGATGAGATTCACATGAGCTCATCCAAACGTGTCTTAGGCCAGTAACTGCACAGCAATCACCCTATGCCTGTGTCCAAGAGCGTAGGGAACGGCAGGAACAAGGGGTGGGCCCTTCAACTCTAATTCTCCTTCCTTATTTTGCGGAATTGCCACATACTGAAATAGCAAATGATGTATGAAATGAAAAATCACTCCCCAACCAATGCATATAGATGATGCAGAGAGTATTTCGCCATTATTTCCTTGCAGTAATATTTATCTACATTAATACCTTGTTCAGAGGTAGCTGGAAATACCCAGAATGTGTGCAGCAGGGGGATCGGAAGAGAGATCAGGGAGAGAAGCAAAGCAGCAAGGCAGGCACTTAAGGAGGCAGATGCAAAGCCCTATAAATCACCAGCTCAGTCTGGCCCAGGTTATTAGCAACCACAAGGCAATACTCTGGCATTCAAAGAGAACCAGTTGCCTGTAAAGAGCAAATTCATTTAGTGGAGACTTCAGAGGAGACATTGCCATTTGGAGGCGGCTTCAGGGATGGTTTGGAACAAGCCAGTGGCCCCAGGCCAGCACCTCGTGGGGAGGTATTTTCACAGTAAGAAAAGCCTCCCCAGCCAGCATGTAATGGGGGAGCAGGAGCCAGCCCAGCTATGAGTGGGTACAGCACCAGGCAGAGGCAGCTTGCTGGGGCTCACACCAAGGGGAACCACTGCTTGGTAGCTCTGTGATACTCTTGAAACAACTTCAGCCTCTGTCCTCATGGGGAAGCCTTCTGAAGTTCAACAGAGAATAACCTCTCCTTCAGGGAGGAGGGATTGAACCTTCATGGATTTTACATCACTCCATCAAATTTAATAGGAAACGATTCCTAGCCCAAAAATCATATGAAAAAAGAATCTCATTCTTATTAAATGTGCAGGGTTTCTACTAATTTCTTTTCAGTGCTATTGGCCCTGTTGCTGTTGAAATCTCAGGGAAGCTTCCCTCAGGACTGGCCTGCACATCTGCCCCATTCCAGGGAACAACAGTTAACTCCAGATTTCAGTCTTAAACCAAAGCAAACTCCACTCTTTGTCAGGGGATGGTGCCTCTTGCTTCAGGCTGCACCTTTCTGCCCTGGTGCTGCATGTTGCACTGAGCTCAGGAGGTTGCAGAAGGGTCTAAGGCAGAACAGCAGTTTGGAGGGTGGGATCCAAAGGCAAATGTGTGAATCCTCCTTTTTTTTTTAATTTTAGAGGGAAAGGATGCCTGCGTCCTGTTAGAGCTGGTGACCCTGATGGAGCAGGAGCAGCAATACCTGGAGGGCTGCTAAGCCCCTGTGCATGCTCATGGCCTGCCCCTCCTGCCTGACAGCCTCCTCTGGCCTGACCATCAGGACTGCAGAGCCCTTCCACACTTGCAGGCTAGAGATTAAAAAGGCACGACAACAGGGAGGCAAATACCAGACTTATTTCCAGTTTGTGGGAGGTTTCACAGGAGCCCAGGTACAGAGGGTTGGGTAAATTCAGCGCTCTTAATAGCAGGAACAGGTTTGCAAAGGGGTTCACAGAGGAAGATCTTGGATAGAAACAGGGTGGGAAAACCTACTTTCTTGTGGAGCCTGGCAGTCAGGTGTGCTTGGTTGTTTCCCACAGTAAACCTGGGAATTCCCTTGTCTTTCTGTATGCAGGAAACACAGTGCTGGAGCACGCTGTCACATTACTGCACATACCCAACCTCAAAAAGCTTGAACGTTTTCTGACAGTCCAGTCCTCTGCCCATCCTTGGTACCATGCCCAAAGTCTTGGCGTAGCTCTCTAGTTTGTAATCGCCACACACAGAATTGTGTTTCATAAGGTGTTGGCCAAGCACAGCATCAATGTTTAGCAGACAGTATTTAGTACTGCTGACTCACTGATGTCTGCACACAGAACCACACTTGGAGATGTCTTCCTGAAACTGGGGGAGAGGAGGTGGACCCAGGTGAATGCCTCTTGCAAGCACCCCTGTCCTTGCACAGAAGCACCAGCTCACAGATAAACCCAACAGACAAAGGCAGTAGAAGCAGCACAAAATACGCACTCAGCCAAAGACATAGTGAGGCTTGGTGTTAGCAAAAAAGGCTGTTGAAGAGCTCTGAGTGACTTATAAGATGGCAAAATACTTTACACATAAGCAGCTAGAAACCCAGGGAGCATGCAATCCTGCAAGACGCATTTAGTATGTTCCTTTTGCCTCCTCTTACACACTTACTACCTCACACAACAAAGCAACCAAAAACTGCTGATTACTTCTGCCCTCCTAAAATTTCTTTGGCACATTAACGTTTCAGCTCTGCAGTTGACTCTGAGTCTGACTTGACCTTCAGATACCCCGGAGTCAAGAGGAACTGCAAATATGCACCCAAAGACAGGTTTTGGCTCTCTGCCTAGTGTCTGAAGCACTTTGCGTTGTCTCTGAGTGATAACACACTTACATGGCAACAGAATATATTTCAAGATAACGTTAAAGATGTGATCCACAGAAACTTCGCTATCAAAATATAGACTGGAAGGCCTGGGAAAATAATCTGCATTCTGAGCTGGGCTTTCAGACAGGCAGCACCTCTAAAATGGTCAGCCACAAAATCCACACAAAGCTCACTGCATACTGGACAAGGACATGGGAAGCATTGGCTAGCTTGATGGAACTCACCAGCATGTATACCTGAGATGATGCTACAGAAGTTACACCTCCCAGGCTGCTGTTGACCCAGGAGATCACACTGTCTGTCCACCTCATGATCAATCCCACAGCCCCACAGGAATTCCTTTGGCGGGTGCCAAAGGAACATGCTGCTGGTGGACAGGAACATCTGCCATTTGCTGTAGGAGTTTAAGTGAAGGGGATTCTCAAGTAAGGATGTCGCATTTCCAGGTTGTACACTTGGTCGATACAGCTATATACGGTACACATTGGAAACTCATTTGCACACACACACTGATAGCTCTGCAGCAGCACTGGGGACCAGCATGACTGTCCCTAAGAGGAACAGAAACCTCTAGGAGCAAATTTAAACTTTCCACAAAACCAATGCAGAAGGCAATTCACATGTAATTGTCTAAAATCACCTGGCAAGAATACCTGTCTCTACTTGTGGGCCACAAAATCTATAGACTAGACTAATAAGCATTTGCACAGGCAGTGTAGCACAGCGAAAATGTGTTTAATCAGCTTGTATCTTGAGCTTTAAGCCACTTAAACAATGTGGAGACCCCTAATTAAGCCTTTTTTTGAAAAAATATCCCTGTAAAGCGCGTGAGTTTTTCTCCACCAGGTTGATGGAAACAGTTGACATTACTCAGACTGGTTTTCCCTAGAAAATCCCCAGAGTCTTGTCTCTGGGAATGTTTTTATGTAAACCCAAAGAGAAAATAATTTTCACAGATTCCATAAGTAGTAGAATTTACAAGGTCTCTTCCATACCTAAAATATGACTTCAAAATTTTACTGGCTCTCCATGAATGCAGAGCCTGTTAAGGAAAGTTGGATAATAAAACATCAGCACTTGGATCAGTCTTCTCCCTTCCAAAAGCTTCTAAAATATTCTTAGCCAAATATTTACCTCACAGGTTAATAGGAGACGATTTGGACACAGTTCAGTTCAGACAGAGCACTGAATGTCATCATCCCTTTTAACCTGGGGGAGTCCTAAACCCAGGAAGGGGGCTGAGCCATGGGGAAGTCCAGAAGTAGGTGCTCACCCTCCCTGCAAAGTGAAGGACTCTTGCCTGGCAGCCTCCTGGCCATTCCTGCCTATCAGCGATGGTGATCTTGGGAGAGCCATTCTTGGGATGCACAGAGCCCATGCAGCACGTCTGGAGGCCGCACACACATACAGTCTTGCTTGCTCTTTATGCTTGGAATGTCTGGGTAGCTAATAATATACCTAAATGAGGTGTCCAATGGCCACTGGGTGACTAAAAAATACAAGTGAGAACTTCTTATCTATTTTGCCTCTTTCAGTTCTTCCTCTTGAAAGATACAGCACTCCAGGAGTGAGGAGACCAGTAATTTTGGCAGTGGCCAGGAGCAGCTTTATCTAGGAAAACAGATCAGCTTTGAATCAGATAGAATAGCTTCAATGAGCTGAGCTAGAGGCAGAGCATAAGTGCATTGGGGTCACTTGCTCCCTTATGCAGACACCCACAGCCATGTGGAGCTGTGCCTCCTGCTGTGTTACCCTTCCTGTCTGGAAATCATATCAGCAGCCAGGGTGTGGGAGCAGCAGCCACCACCATAATCCAGCACCAGCTGGGTAGACCTTCAGCCATGGCACCCCTTCCAAATGCCTTCCTCCACAAGCACTGAGCACGGGGTGGTTCAGGCTGTTTACAGTCTGCTGCTTGTTTTTTTGGCTTGTTCTCCTGAGGAATGAGGTGCGGTGGGCAAGTGGTGAGCTGGGGCAGCTTCACTCCCTGCTGTTCCCTCAGCACAGAGGTGGGAGCTGTGGTTAGAGACACTGGGTTTAGATCATGAAAAGGACTGCCAGCATCTGATTTATGCTGCACAATTGCCTTCATTTTGCATTTCAGTCAGCTTGGACACTGAGGAGGGATGAGCAAGAGTGATTAAGAGTCAGGCTGTCATCACCCTTTCCCTCCCACTGCCATTGTTCTGGTGCAACACTCCTAAAAAAAAAAAATCATCAGGACTACCTTTGGGAGCAGCCTCCTTTCTGCTGTTGCCATCAGACCTGTTTCTGTGCTGCCTCCCACTATCCTGCTTCATAAAAATCTGCACTGAACACAGGTGGCAAAAAGGAACATTTGCTGTCAACTGGTGCAGCAGTAGATGATGGTGTGCGGACTACAGGTAGCTGACCCCCTTCCCTATGCAGTTCTCAATTGGGGTGGCGCATGCTTCTCGTTTGCATCCAACATGTTCTGCAAGGGGCTCTGAGTGGAAAAGCCCTGCACAAAGCAAATTCCCAGGCAGCTGCTAAAGGCTGGAATCTTCTTCCTGAGAGACTTTTTAATATGCACAGCAGTGCTGGGCAGCACACTGGATGCAGAGTGCCAACCAGCTCTGCCAACCCTTGTGCCAGCACAAGTGAGGGGCAGCAAACTGGTGCAGGGAGGGTGGAAAGGCAGGGAGGGCTTTACCCTGGAAGCCCATCTCTTGTGAACCTATGTCTTTGGGCTCCTTGACTCCAAGCAATCACTGAACAACACAGCCCCCTCTTTGTTTTGATGATCTAAATCCCTATAAACAGAGTGCTTGTTCTTTTTTTCTTTAACGCCCTTTGTGGTTTCATGAAAACACCGGATGCTGCAGTAGGCTGAAGCATGAAAGGTTCCTCTCTCTATCCTGTCCTCCCTGTCCAGCAACCACACTAAAAAGAAACCACCAAATAAAGTGCTTGCAAATACCTGGACCGACAGCCCTGGTGATGGAAAGCTCTCCAGTTATTCACAGACCAAACCGATCCCAGGCAGCAGTTGTGAATTTTCCCAGCTTGGCCCTCTCCAGCGCCAATGGAGGCCAACCAGAAGGCTCCACCTCACTGCGTGCTTTCTTTGCTCATTCAAACCCTTAGCAGCGTGGTGGGGGCTCAGCAGTGGGGTGATGCAAGGGAAGGGTGATGGCTGGAGCTACCCCAGGCATGAGAGTGGGGAGGAGGCAAATCAACATCTTCTGCGAAACACTCCCAAGCCAATGCTGCAAGCAGCTCTGTGGGCAAGTTAAAGCTTTTCATCACTGGAAATTTAGGTTCCTGTTTACCAAACATTTGTTCTCTATTTATGCATTTGAGTGAATGAGAAAATGAACCACAAGGCCGGGCACAAATGCCAAAACCCTGCTTAAATATGTTAATCACCTCCCTGCAACTTTCTGTGCCTACTTCGGCGCTGAAAAAGGAATCCCTCTCCTCAGATGCATTGTTTCTCATGAGCTCCTGCCACTTCCTAGTTCACCACCAAGCCACCGCGAACACAGCCTATGCTTTCCTGGCAGCTCCATTGCTGCATTCATAAAAGCAGAGGCAAGTCACCAAAAAAGCCATGCTCTGCCCTGCAAGCTGTCAGTCCTACACTGCATGGGGCACATGCCCAAAGGAGCAGCAAAGGGCGAAAGAGATAAATTCTCTTCTCCAGTCTCAGGACCATGGTTGCTGCAATCATATTCCAGCCCCACAACCTCTAAATAAGCTCCCAAGTAAAAAATTCTCTTTTCCTGAGGAGGTGATGCTTCCCCCATCCTGGACCTGTTTGCTACACCCAGCTTGAGCTCCTTGCTCATTGGTAACTCCAGAACTTCACACTCTCTTTTGCTTCATCAGAAGCAGCCTTTCTGGCCATCTCTTTCTACTACCTGCATGCCCAGAACTGAGCAAACCCTCTGAAGCCCAGAAAAAACTTAGATAGATATCCCTCAGATCTGGAAGGGGAACAGATTTTACATGCCTCATGTTACAGAGAGGCCACTCTGCTTGCACCATAGCCGCCAGAGGCTCAGCTTCTGGCTGCCATGTTGTACTGCAGAACCACGAGGGCACCAGCCCCGTTGCGGGTAAAGAGAGTTATCTCAGGGGCAGCATCTCTGTTCCACTAGATACAGCTCCTCCTGCACACACAGATGAAGGACACTAATAAGACAAACAATCCTGGCTATTTTCTCAAGCTGATAGCACATGAAGAGAGAGAAAGGACACAGCTGTTCCAGCTTCCAGCACTCTTCAGCCCTGGGAGAGCAGAGCCCTCCTGTCAGGGGGTTGAGGAGCCTTTCAGCTCTCTGACCACCATCCCCTCTTCCTTACACCTATTGCCTCTTTTTGTCTTTGCACAGCCTCCCCATCTCCTAAGAGCAACGCTGCTCTGCCAAGCATCTAAACCAAGACGCATTCACAAGGCAAGGAGAAAAGTCTCACCAGGGCAATGAGACAGGCTCAAGGTGGCAGCAACAGCAGATAGGGGAGAGGGCCTTTTAAAGGATAAAGACACCCAGCACCCATTACACTTTCTCACCTCCATCTCTAGCAGGGGGCATTGAAACTCCCCCCTGCAGCACACCTGATGCTTTCATTTCTGTTTACTGTGACTTGATTTCCTGTTGGAATTCAGGCTGGATGATCTGACATGCTATGAAAATACAGGATGGCTGCTGATGCTCCTGGCAGCAGACAGTTATGGATTTGATAGATGTTTTCATTGTTTATTTTCTGCTTTCTCATGCCACAGAGGCCTTTGCATATCACATGTTCATCTTACTTAGAAGACATGAGCAGCCCATCAGTGCTCCTCACCATGTTGTGTACCTAGAAACACCTGGAGGCTACTAGTTTATCTCTCCTTATCACATTTATGTTGCTGTCATTGGCCCAGATGGGATCTCTTCTCATCAGGCTCAGCAGAGTAATGCTGTGGTCTCTCAAACAGGAGCTCCAGGCTCCTGTCTCTGCAAACACTTCTTTCCCACCCAGATTGGTGTCCCTCAGGCTGGTGGTGCGGCTGTACCATTCTCAGACACAGAGAAGAGCCACTGGAAAGCACCTGGTCTGTCTGATCCTGTCAATGTGACTTCTATCACAGGCTGCACAACTGAAATTCGGAAGAATTGAGCCTCTTGGCTCATGCAGGAATAAATGCAGTAAAGAGGATGGGTTTGCTGGCAAGCGCAGATTGCAAAGTCCATGTGCTTGACCTTTGTGCATGAATGTTTTGCTTCATAACTACTTCTTATTGTTTTCTTATTTGATCCAAAGGCTAGGATTAGTTCATGCAATCCAGGAGCATGCTCTGGTCCAATGGTGGAACTTCCTACTGCGCTGGCCAGAAGGGAGCTCCTGTGCTCCTGTCAGTTTCCCAGCTGAGAAAGCCTGGAGGGGGAAGCCCATGGGACCTGGGCATGGAAGCATATATCTGAACATGTAGTCCAGGAAGTTTAAATTGTGATCCATAGGCATCCAACTTCCATTTATTTCACTGGGAATAAGAGGCCAAAGTGCCTTAAGGTGTTTGTAGGTGTTTGCAAGGCTGAGGTACCCACTGGGGCAGGTGTGTATGAGCAGGATAAAATGTTCTCTCAGGAGAAGTTCCAGACTGAGTTTAAGGGTAAGGTGCAACATAAAACTGAGCAGACAAGGGTGGAAAGCAGCAGAACAAAACAATAAAGCAGAAACTTGCTTCATATCAGGCAACAGTTTTAACTCACTGCCCGCCTGCTTTATCATGCTGGAGAACACAGAGACATTAATGCACCTCTCTTAGCTTTGGCTTTCTACTTCCTGTGCCTTACAGAGACATTCATATCAAGAAAGCATCACTGGATTGAGCCATCTGCTAAATTTTGTACCAGACAGGGATTTGTGTACCACCAGAAGCTCAGATTCTGAGTAACTGCCTCTTCCAAACAACTCCCTTGAGACAGTGAGAGCTGTAGGGAAAAACACAAGAGACAAGTCCTTATAATGCAAACACTAGGCATCTATGTGTGACAGAAATTAGCTACCCCGATACAGGCACATCAGATTCTACCTTGCCTCTGCCCTGCCTCAGAGCAGGATTCTTGCACTGCAAGTACATGCTGTGTCCTGCTGGTCACCAGAGACCAAGAGTGCTTCACAATTGTTAACGAGCAAATGACAAAGCTACTTTTTAATGGGGAGCACATATAAATGTAGCAACTACCCGGAGAGAAAAGCAATACCTGTTCCATCCTTTCCAGCACTAGGAGAGCAAAACAGTTGCAACAATTGGCACTCAGAAGTGTCAATTCACTCATTGCTCATCATGTCTGGCTTTGTGGAAAGGATTCCTCACAAGGTAGCTAGTGATTGCTTGGGTTGCAGTATGACCAAGGCCATGCATTAGCAGCCCACACCATCATATCAGAGGCATATTCTAAGATGAAAAGTAATCAGGGTTGTCTACACCCATTTCCAAGACCTCCATCTCGCTGTGGGCCTGCTACTGCCATAGATGCAGAGCCCTCAGCTTTGGATGAACAGCACTCTGTGGGAGCAAGTTTTACAGTAGAGGCTCTGTCGCCATCATTTCCCCAGCTCTGCCCACAGATATAAATGTGAAAAACAAAAGCTGCATGGCTGACAGAGCTAGAGCGCATCTCAGTTCACACTGAATATTCATTTCCCAGCTTTTCCTGGAAACCTTCAAAAACTTGAGTGCTCACCAGAACAGTCGCTGCTTCCTTGTGTTATTTCATTTCAAAAAGGGGCTGCCCTCTAGGAGGTTAAGTAACTTCATGAAGTATATAACAGGTCACTTGGCTAAGCAGACCGAGCCAGCTGTCCTATAGCCTCCTTCACATTTTCATTAAATCTAAAATCAGTGAATATTATCTGATATAAATGCAGCGCCGTCAGAGACTCGAAGCTGAATGAGAATTTTGAATTAAGAGTACGGAACAATCTGAAACTGCCTTTACAAAAAAAAAAAAAAAAAGGAACAAACCCAGCACCCAAGGGCTCAATCTGGTCTCACAGAGGCACAGTATTGCCATGAAATGGCTGTGAGCTGAATAAGTGCTCTGGGTATTAATATTCAAAGCAGAGCATTGCATATGGCTTATGAAACACCTCTGCATGTGGATTAAAGACCTGTACTCTAGGCAGTGAGCTTCCCACTACAACTGGAGCCACCAGGCTCCAGATTCATTACCATAGCACACTTAACTGGATAAAAAAAAACATTGGAAGGCTTCCTTTTCTATTAGCCTATTAGTGAACCCAGGCTTCAGAGCAGCTCAGCCGCTCTGAGTAACCTCTGGACCAAGGTGAGAAGCCTATGTGGGATTAGTCCAAGCTGCAACCAGGTGGAAATATTAATGGTCATAGTTAGGGAACCGCAGAGGGGGTTTCCTGGACCAGTGAGGACAGTGGAGTCTTTTCAAGAACCCTGCTAGCTGACCTGGTTTGTACTCTGTGCTCCTGTTTACACATACAGGCTGCTGCATGGTCCCCAGGCACGTTCTGCTGACCATGCTACCGTCCCACTGGCATCATTAGCACTTAAATGGGATTGTAGACATTATGGACCTAATTACACTTAGAGAAGGATCTCAGTGTAAGGCAATGAAACCCTCTGTGGATGTTTTCTATGTACTTTACTTGAATGAAAGTCATATTTTTGTTTCCAGACAAATATATGTTGTTATGTAACTGTACATAGCCCTCCCCCTTCATGTTTGATTCGGTAACAGCTCTCTGTTGCAGTGAAGCATAAACTCAAGTGCAGTGCAGTATCTTCCATCTATGTTCTGCTGCTGAAAAGCAAACTCCTCCTGGCTGAGGAGGGCAGATTTGTCACTGTGATGTCACTTGATATGCAAGAAATGATGCAAAGCACCTGACAGGTTTATTTGTCCAGGACATGGCTCCTCCAATTGCTATCTCCAGGCAGTGCTCCAGAAGGAAAGCAGAGGTTTTGGTCTGTTCCAGCATATCTGTTCCTGTTTTCAGAAAACATTTCCTTAAGTAGGCCAAAAAATGTCTCTTAAATCTTGAGCTTGGGAAGATACATTTGTAAGGCAACACACACATAAACGGGGTGACCAGCTGTTCTACTTTTGGAGGTGCTGTCCTAGTTCTGAGAAGCCAATCTGCACTGCACCCCCTATAGAGGAGAGAGGCCAAATGTCCTACTTTCTGTTCTGGGTGGCCTATTTATCCTACCATGAAAAAGTGAGGTGTAAATGTACACATGAGAAAAGAAGAAACCTTCCCAGCCATATGCCTGCACAGAAAGCCAACAGTTGCAAAAGGCCCAGGCCACTTCCAAGTTATGCCTCAAAATCCCACCATTTCAGTTCAGAATCTTGTCTTGCAGCTATGTTAAGGTGCAGCGAGTGCTATTAAAAACTGTTTTCCCTGTCCTCTAATGTCACCTCCACTTTGAAATCTCACCTTGTTAACACATGCAGTTCACTGCTCAGTCTCAGCTAGTGGGAGCATATTATCACTTAGCTCTGATTCAGCAAGACAACTACATTTACACATTGCCTGTGCCTGTTCAATAGGGCGGCAAGGGATATTCCTGAAGCTGTTTTTAACTTTATTAGGCATGCACTTAAACTTAAGCATGGATATAAGTGCTTGGTTACACTGATGCCATGGTAAAAAAAGCCCAAACCTAATACCTCAGAAGGCTAAGCCTGGAACTGAGAATATTTTTGATCATGAACTTCAGAAAAAGTCTTTAAATACAAAGAATTTCTTCCGGAAATGCTTGACAAGCATGAAAGTAATATACCCAGTAAAGATCCCTTTCCTGAGCAGTGGTAACAACAGTCTGCTATGAAAATCCAGGCTTCAGCAGGTGGATGCACACAGTACCTTTCTGCACTGTCTGCATTAAGCCTTAGCCAACAGTATGCACTAAAGTAGAGTGAAAACAGGTAAAATTAGAGCTCATGGGTAAAATTGGAGAGCATCCCTAAATTAGAACCACCACCCACCCACATTTTCTCCTGCAGCGTTTACTGTCAGTCTCAATTGTCTTCTGCTCCACAGTAACACAACCTGGGTAGGAGGCATGGAGGAGCTGGATGTTTGCTTAGACGACTTTAACTGACAGCCCTGTCAGTTATGCAGATAGCAGGAGGCGGAAAGGGAGTGAGACCATCCGTGCACTTTATACACAGCCATTGACAAAAGCTGTATTCATAAGAGCAGAACACGGACTTCTCAGCCCTTATTCAGGTTCTCAGAGCTATTTATCTCTGCTAGCAAGGTTTCTTATGCACACAGATCCCTCTTTCCTGGGTATCCATCCTCCATGGTGCCAGTGACTACATTCATACAGGCCTATTAAAAATCTTCACAAGTCCAAAGGCTGTATGGCAGTTTCCTGATCTTTTGTGGGTTACATCTCAGCAGATAAAGATGACCCGACAGATCAGATCTGCTGTTTCACACCCTCTGTTTCACACCTCTTCATTCTCAAGCTGCTTGGAGTTTCTCCTTACTCTGCTGTTTCAAACTCCGTAAAGTTTGATCAGCAGTTTGATCACAGTGTGGCAGAAACAAGAACCTGCCCTCACTTCTTTATTCAAAGCATGTATCCCACAGTATCAATGGCTGTTTTTTTTATAAATCTGGCTAACACTTTCAGACAAAATGCTTTCTATGCTTTGGCATTTAGGTTTTAGTTAAAGCAAAATTAAATTTCTCAAAAGAAGGGTTTTGGAAATACTATCTTGCTGCTTACAATTTGGGAAAAACAACAAACTCAACATTCCTGCATTTGTTTCTGAGAGTAGACGTCACTTGTCCTTCACTTTGTGAGCAAACAGTAATAGTGGGGTGAGCCATCTCGTTATTGCAGCCATGAATAGCCGAGAATGGAAAAATCAACATCTGAAACTGGGTGAGCTTTTGATGCTAGCTCCATATGACAGCTTTAACAAGACTCCCACCCCTAGTGAGTCACTAACTCTCCTTGCAACCCCCCAGCCATAGCAGGTAGCACGAGCATGCGTTGTACACAAAACCCTCTGGCAGGGAGAAGTTTTCAGCTGAGTTTTTGTGACGATGCATCTGACTCTGCCACATCCCACCCTCTCTGTGGTTTGCAGCACACCTGCAGCTTCCTCAAAGATTCTTCTGGGGCTCCTGGAAAAATGTCTTTGCACTTCCTGGTGACTTGGTATTTCCTCAAACACCAAGGACACGTGAAATGGAGCAATCAAGCACTCTTTAGTATCAAGTAGGAGCAGGCAGGCTGTGACAAGATGTTGGGGTCAGTTAATCCAGGGCTTGGCAAAGTCCCATGTCTCCGAGAGAATAGTGCAGTTAGCGCACTTTTTTTGATTAAATCAGAAGTTATTAGCCAAAAGGCACATTTAGTAGGTAAGGGTGGGAGAGCTCAGCTTCCTGGCTCATATGGGAAGAAAAAATTACCCCCAGAAACTCAGAATCTGCAGCAAAAGGACGTCTCTTGTGAAAAGGGGTTGGATATTATCAGAGAAAGAAGCTCACCACTCACACACCTTGTTTGGTTATTGGTTGAGGCAGGAATGCTCTGTGCTGCTGAATGTGAGGTGCTGGTGAAGAGTGGGTGACAGGCATGAGGGGAGGGATGCGGTCAAGCCAACCCAAGAGCCAACAGCAGGGCCCCGCAGGGCAGATGAGAGATAAGGGCCCTCACCCAGCACAGCCTCAGCAGAGTGGCTGGCATAATGAAACTGAGTCTGCCCACCCTCATGTTGTCAGGATGAGCCCCGCAGAGCATGGGTATTGTTTGCTTTGGAGGATGCATTTTTGGCACCCAGCGTACAATATGTTGCTGTCACCCTCGTGACGACTCCGTAATCTCTTCTTTACCTCCAAGTGTTATTGTCCCAGTTTCCAAGGGGCAGACAAGAAGAATTTGCTTTTCTGGAGTGGGATAATTCCTCACCAGGAAAGAAATGAGCAGAGACAGACTCGGGAAATTCTTCACTTGTCTATTTTTATTTACAGTGTAATTCCTGTTATTACCTTGACCAAAAATAGCACAACTGCAGGGCAGAAGCCAGGTTTCCTTTGCCTTTCTGTGGGAGCCCACTGACACCAGCCCTCAGCCACAGTCCCTGCTGAGCTGCCTGCAAGCCATAGCCTCCTTCCACCAACAACTTACACTTACAGCTCCAGGCCAAGTCCTGCCTGCAACTCATGGTCCTGGGACAGCTTGTAGAAGCCAGCCAGCATCGGTGCTGCAGGCAGTGAGATCTCGATGGTGCATGCTGCCCCTGCAGTCCCCCTCCAGGCTGTTATGAGTTAAACCAACTGGGTTTAATATTCACCAGCAGAAGCAAACATGCACTGATAGCCCTGTCAAAAAGTAACACAAGTTGTACTGAAGTACTGCTGAAAACTGACACAAAAAGAGGCAGAAATGTAGTGCTACCTTCACAAGTAGCAGCCTCCATGTTGAGAGGCTTTCAGGTTTCCAGCAAGGTTTCACTGAGCCCACAATGATATTGTGGGGAGAGCAAGTGGCAGCTCCTGAGTTGTCAGATGAGTTACCTTCTTTTAGATGGGGCAAAATCACAGGCTGCTTTTAAGTGCTTCTCCTTTAAAAAGCGGTTGGTATTTTTCACAGCAAACCTGAGATTTGGACATCATCTTCAAATCCATCATGTTTTATCCTCAGAAAAAAAGCAGAATCTGCCTTTTACAAAGCCAAGGAGCTGCCAACTGCTTCTCACTTCCTCCCCAGCAAGGACGTACACAAAGGACAATATTTTCAAAGCATCTCCAGAGATTAAGCACCCATGCCCTGTTGACCATCAATGCGACAAGTGCACCCAAGTCTCTTAAGCTCCTCTGAAAATCTCATGCTTTTATGTCATTTCAAAGGCTTCAAAGCTAAGGTTTGCGTCTTTGAGGAAGGAAGAAAAGGAAGAGTGTGTAAGCATTAAAGCAACTCTTCTTAAAGAACTTTGCCTAGTTCTGCCATGGTGCAGAGCATCACCAGGGAGCATGGGGTAGCTCACCAAGGTGGGAGTCTTCCCTGATTGATGCTGCAGCTGGGATGCTTGTAACTGCCCTTTCCTAGGGAGGAAAGGGATGAGACCAAGGAAGACAGTGGCAGAGCCAGAACCATGGCCTGGGGTTTGAAGCGCCTGTGGCAAGGGAGTGAGTGATATCTCCTACCCAAGGGGACCAAAGTGCTCAACAGCCTGAGGGCAAACATCATCTGTGCTCATCCCTGCCTTATGGCCCTTATTGCAAGGCATCGGAGGCATGAGCAGCATATGTGCCCTGCTCATAGTTGGAGGTAGAACCTGCTTCACCAAGCTTTGCTTCGAGTACAAGCCCTTTCCTCCATGCACATCTCCCCAACTTTCCCACGTATGTTTTCTTTGACACCAAACAGAAAATCCTCTTTGAAACATTTCAGCCTCTGAGATAGAAAGCTGCTGCCACAAGCTTAATGGAAATATGCAGCTGGACAGGGTCTCTACAAATCCTCCTTCAAAGGGAAAGAATTACTATATCTCGTTGGGCATCACAGAATTTAGTCTTCAACCCATGGCCTGCTCTTATATGGAATTGCTGGGGTTTAATACATGCAAACTGTAAAGCTTTTCCCTATGATTATGGTATCCATAGCAGTGCTAGTCTGAGTAGATTCTCGGAGTGCTCGTTTTCTTCAGTACTATGAGAATTCAAAGTTCTCAGTATCATGAGAACCATATAAATCTACAGGAAAAAAGCAGTCTTAAATAGACTTCTTTCCTCCAAAACAGGCCACCAAAATGAAAAGTTGTATTTTGTGGTTTGCCCAGCGAGCAGACAGATGGAGTTGCTGGGGGGAGGGAGTCCTTTGTCAATTTTGCCTCAGAAAATGCGATAGGCTGAACCAGAACTTGGGCACACTCTCTGCGTTTTACTCATTAGAAACACTTCCTTGTTATTTGCTTTAATTTTGACAGCAGAGCAGCTCTTCCAGCCATGCACAGTGGCTCTTTCATGACCTCTACAGAGCCAGGAGGCTGGCCCCAGGCAGCATGGCCATGCTTGGGGAAGGCAGCAGCAGCAGCCTCAAGTTCATCCTGTGACCTCCCATCCTACTCCTCGCAATGATGTCACTTTTGCAAAGTGCAAAGCAGGCACCTGTTTCTGTTTCCATTGCAGTATCACCACTGGCGACGATAAGGATGATTTATTTTGATTACAGTACCCAGGCACTTCAGTCGAACAGGCCGGCCCCCCACGTGCCAGATACAAGGCAAAACAAGGAACGCTGAAGGTCACCTCCTCCCCACTGAACTTGCCATCTGGGAGAGAGCTGGTGCAAATACCTTAGCAATGTAAATACCATCCTGTGGTTTACTTATGACCTCGATGAACCAAGAGGGGCCACTTGTTTACCTTACAAAAACTTCCCGAAATAGCACAGCAAACAGAAATGTTGCCTGTGCCTCCGTGGCCCACTTCTGGAGAGGGACAGGAAGGGAAGCCCCCAGGGGCAGCTCTGCCTCATTGCCACCCCTGCAAAAGGTGCTATACAGCAGTGAGGCTCTGGCTGCTCCCTCCTTCCTCCACCAGCTCCCTGGGGCTGTGCTTTGTCCACAGCTTTTATGTATCCCCAGGGTCAAGGGAGGGAGGGAAGGAGGGAGGGAGAGAAAAAAGCCTGTTTGAGGAAATAGGGATTAGCCAGCACTGCTGCTTGCTCTGCTGTGCTTTACTGGCCTCCACGTAGACACCACTGACATGTCACAGCTCCCACAGCCCCATGGCAGAGGTGCCGTGTGTCTCCCATGAGCAAGGATGTGTGCTTCTCTTTGCTGCTGTGGCTCACAAAATGACTTTTTGGCTCAGAAATCCCACCCAAGCCAGTGGAAGGGCTCACATCACCAGATAGGGTTCACACCTCTGGGAGCAAGAGGGGAAGCAGGGGAAGGGAGCAAAAGGGCTAGGTGTAGATGAATGGGTATATTGTTTCTGCCTGCCTGCCTGCAGTTTTATTAAGTGCAAAATCTTTCATAAGATATTAGAGCTGGTTGACATTTCTCAGCCAACACTTTTTTTAAAACGAATTCAGCCTAAAGTTGCTTTCAGAAAACCTTGTGGTTGGAATAAAAAGGTGCCAACTTCGTAATTCTTTTCTATTTTCACAGAAAAAGTTGGGGATTTTTGCTTTGGGGTTTCTTTTGTTTTGAGGGGTTGTGGGTTGTTTTATTTTGGTTTTTTTTTTTACTGTTTTTTTTTATTCCTTCTCCATTCCTTTCGCTCAAAAAAGAAAATAGAACTATTATAGGGCAGTAGGGTTTGGGTGAATGTTGACAACCATCCAATAATACTTTACTCAGCATGACTTGTTTTTGTGAAAATCCTGAGCTGCTTTCAAACTCTTCAAGCAACACTAAAAATAAAAACCAGGTGTCTCTTCTTAGCAAGAACAGAGATCTGGACCCAAATGATGCCAAAGTCTGGGGGGTTGATTTATGTCCTTCTCCAGCACTATTTGTACCCAACAGCTATATGGCCAGAGCTAAGCCAGGCAGGAGGAGTACTTGCCCCAAGCCACAGCATGCCAGCAGGGGAGCATGGCAGCAGCCATGTCTGAAGAGACATGGGGACCATTGAGAGGAGGCGGTGGCAGGAGAAAAGTGTTTCTGGCAGCAGAGGCTGAGGAGGCGGGAAGGAAGGAGTGTGGAGAACCATGGGGAGAAAGCGCCCAGTGCCCCATCTCTGTGCTGCTGCATGCTGGTGATGTGCGTGTTTGTCTACCAGCACTGCCAGACCCTGTCCCCTGGCTAACAGTGGGGACAGACAGCATCAGTACAGGTCAGCAGGACTTACAGGCAATACAAAGGCCACAGAGAGTGTGAAAGCATAGCTGGAAATCTCTGCATGGCTAACGCTGAGTCAGTACCACTCCCTCCTTCAGCTCCTTGCTTAGGCAGCTGTTCCCAAGGCTCCAAAAACAAAAGACGTGAGAAGAGAGGGAGGCTCAGGAAAAACACGAGCTACAGCTATAGAGTGTGACTATCATAAACAGCTAACTTAAGGAGCTTAATGCAAGTCTTGTTGTGGGCATCGTAATGGCACGCTGGCAGCATCCATTATGTATGGAAACAGAAAACTGCTGATTCAGCTGTGAGGGCTTTTGAAGTGATGGCAGCTGAATTTGCACTGAGCCTTCATCTGTCAATTCATCCTTTTAACTGAACAGGCGTGTTTTTAACAAGCCGCCACTTCTCCAGCCTCACAAATGGTTCCTAAGACATCCCTTCTCTTTCAGCTGTTTGTCATGCTCTTTCAGGTATAGACGTTTGTTTTCCCCCACAGCAGAGCACTCCCTCTCCAGCCCATCTGGCTGTGCAGCATCACACTGCAGAAACTGTTATGCAGCACCAGAAGAAAACAGCTGGGGAAAGGTTACCGTGTCACATGCTCTCCTCCACAAATGCTATAATCTGATATGCTCAGCTCTCAGTATCCGGCGTAATGAGGGCAGAGAAAGAAAAGCAAAACAAGTAACACAAAATACATGTAAACAAGGCCCCACGAATGCAGTTCTTTAATACCTGCACCTTTGAAAAAAAAACAAATTTAAGATGCAGTGTAAGGTTATAAATAAAAAAGAAAAAAAAACCATGCATTATACTTTATAAGGGCTTTGAAAGAGTTCTGTTTTTTTTCAACACGGCATTTTGAACATCTAATCTGCAGCCCACAGATAATCAAAAGCTGACTGTAAAAAAGTCTTTCTTTGAATGACAGTTTGAAAAGTTCATGAACATTTCTCATAACAAATCCCCTAATTATCATTTCCATCAATAGATTGCTAACACATATTCCGGGCACTACAGGCAGAAAAAAAAAAAACGCAAGAAGGAAGTACTAGAGTAAGAGCACTTACCGCTCAGATAGTAAAAAGATCAAACTCTAAGCAGTGTTAGAAAAGGCCAGTGGTCAGCTCAGATGAGGATGGGATTTCTATCTACCCATCAAGACTGTCTATTGTTGCTAATGTTATACATCATGGTAACAGAGAGATTGTAGAAGTGGCCCTCAAGTTTCACAGCTTAAACCAAGCCGTAATTAGCAGCAGGGAGGGCCTGTTGTATGGCAGAGCCTGTCTGGGAGGCTCACTCTCACTGCCTAGCACGGACAGCAAAACCTGGCCCGAGGTCTCCCTGGTAATTCTTGTATGCCTAATGGGATGTGTGAACATAGCCCTAAAATAAACTGCATTTTGCACCACCACTCAGACACACATACACTCAATAAGAAGCCCACCCAATGCACTGTGTATAGGGAATGCTGTTCGCAGCTTCTTTCCAGGAGTGGAGCTTTAGAAGGTGCACAGCTTGAATTTCAGGAGCACATGGTCCAGACAGTCATTAAGACAGTCACAAAATTTAGATCCGCACCTGATGAAGCCTTCAAGTACCTCCAGGTTTTAGTCTGTGTTGCAATAGGGTTGGCTCTGCCCATCATTAAAATAATTACCTCCGAAGCACAGCATTCTCTCCAAGACCAGATTCCACCTCTTCGTTAAGCAAAGTTCACGAATTTGTGTGTGGAAGAGGCAGGGTGGCCACTTCACAAAGGGACAAGAGCCAGTTCAAATCTCTGGGTGAGGAAAAAGGAAGCATCCCCTGGAGCCCTCGCTGCATCTTCATTTGCAGTTGCCTCTCCCAGGTTGGCGGCAAGCATCAGCAGTAAAGCCCAGCAGGATTCTCCCACCTTAGATCTAACCCTGAGCAAATCACAGCTGCTCATGAGGTCTTCCCAATCAGCTTCCTGCTGGTAGAAAAGCCCTGTTTGAACACACTGGGTTTTTCTATCCAGATGAACCAGACCACATCTTGAAGCACTCATGACCGGTCGGAGGGAGAGGCTCAGAAAGGCCTACCCAAATGCTGCTGTTTAAGCTCACTTCTGGCCAAACACTGTTGACTCACTGGGGCTGAAGCCCTGAGCACTGGGGTTTGCCTCTTCCTCTGGCAGCTGTACCCTAACAGCGAAACACAGGCCAAGGGCACCCAGACAGAGAACCCTGTAGACCCACAGAGCAAAGGCAGTGCTGCAGGCAGATGCCAGCCAACAAGCCTTTAGGAGAAAGCAGAGGAGTAATATTATGGAGATGATGCTAAGAAGTGCAATTTTTGTCCTTTTGTCTCACAACAAAGGCACTCAAGCCTGAGTGCAGCATCAGGGCTCAAGCCTGAGCATGGCATTTTTTCAGTACCCTAATTCACTGTAACCATCTCCAGTGACCCTTGTGTTAGTACCACACATGCAGAGTGGCTTCCCAGCTTCTGCTGGCTGAGCCTCCAGCCAGGACACAGTAACACAGCAGAGCAGAGGATAGGAAAGGCTCTGAGGGGCACCTAGGAGTTTCTTCCCACAGCATGCACGATGGCTCCCCTGTCCAGTGTGAGGTCAGACCTCCATGGTACAACTCTGAGCTGCTCCTAACCCAGACCTCCCACCAGAGAGCTCCTAAACATGTGCCCTTGCCAGTGCCCAACTTGCAGGAAGGTCTCAGCCCTTCCTCTGAGCTCCCAGGCCGTGACAAACCTGCAGACTCCACAGGAGGAATGAAGCCCTCTCTGGAGGGGGTTGAAGGGAGACACCTGGCACATCCCCATCCTTTTCCCAGCACCCCTGCTCCCAGTTAACTGTCAGGAATTCATCCCTGCAATGGGCACGAGCCTCCCAGCTTCACAGGCCACATGACCCAGACAGGCGAACGATGATTTAGAAGCAAAATATTTACTGAGCAAAGTGGAGTAAAGTGCAGCAAACTTTATGAAATCCATTAAGAAGCTCCATATGCAGATCTCATGTACCTGAAAGCCCTTTGGTATTTTTGTGACAGAGCAAATCCTAAAATGGAGTGATCTTCTAAACAAGTACCAGTGAGACTTTGTTACTTGCAGCTACTCAGTCAGAAGGAACAGGCTGGTTCTCTCAGTGACCCAATTTGTTTTTCCTCTCCGTGGCTGTGCCTTTCTCATTTAGGAGATCAGTTTGCCTTTGCCAGATGGAGTCAAAGTCATCACTGTGAATCTGGTTTTTCTTTTCCTTGTTTCTTGGAAAGCACCAGTCAGTACCATGTCAAGAAAAACAGAGAGAGGTTTGCTTAGGATCTATTTAAAGCAAAGCTCCAGTAATAACCCCAGGGCTAGCACTGATGTTTGTGACAAAACTGGGGCTACTGTTCATGAGAAGGGCCTGCAGCAAACATCCCACCTTGAATCCAAAGAGGCCATAACCATGCACAATGCAAGTGAGAGAGATCTGCTCCAGCATCCCCATTATCCAGGCTGCTATTTGGATTGACTTGCTGTGTAGGAAAAAGCCCTGGAGCTGAACCACTTCAAGCTGACATAAGGTCCTGTAGTGCAGCAGAGACACTCTGAGTGACCTGAGAAAAGGATCTGGGTTTTCTGCCTCTGCTCATCAGACCTGGGGCAGTGGAAGACTGCTCTGACCCAGGAGAAAGCCTGGGCCTTGCAGGGGGTGGCAGAGCAGCATGGTCCTAACACCTCCTCCTGTACCTGCCCTGGGTGCCAGGCAGCAGAAAGCAGAAAAGGGAATCCGGGTGGCTGCAGAAGGTCCCGTCCCACCAGGGTGTCTCCTGCTGGGAAGCACAGGCACACACACACTCAGCCCAGCGAAAGGGCTAATAACACCTCCTTACATGAGAAGAGCATCATGAGGCTAATTTCATCAGCATCTATAAAACACTCTGACGCTCTATAGAGCATAAAGCGTTATTAAACAATCGTGCAGAGCAAAGCCAATAGTGTTTCACGTTTGTTTATATAAGGTATTCTGCTGATACCATACCCTTGGGAAATGGTAACAGCTATAGTGATGTTTGGTATTTGCTACCACCTTGGCTCACTGCAGCAGTACTGACCATACCTCTAAAAGCAATCTCAGAAATGTCTAGTCCATGGGGAATCTCACTCTGTCCCACTTACAAGTATGCCAGTGCTTGCTTTTTCCTTCTTGCAGCTCTTTTCTGTAAAGAGACATTCATAAGTTCGAGTTCCTTACCAGTGAACCTAATCCAGCAAGCATCCAAGACATTCAGGAAAAGAGACTTTCATAGCATCGGAATTTTTCCATGCCAGCACTTCTTTTATCCTAAGACAAATGGCTCTTACTTACAAGGCTAAAGGCTCTATTCTTTTCAAAATACTTCCCAGCTTCAAAGCAGCAATGGAAATTGCTGTGCACCTGGCCAGCTGATCCAGCCTGGAGTCAGCCAAACAGCAAAAGGCGTCTTTCTTTCCTGCAACACTGAGTGGTGCCGCGCAATGGACAAGCAAGATGGATTGCTGATGTAAACAGGCTAACATTTCATTAATCAGAATGCATTTAAGCAGGGCCAGTCAGCATGGCATGCTGAATTTCCAAGTCAGAGGCTGCTGCCTGGGACACACCTGCTGAGTTAGATGCTAGATGTCTCCTGCAGAGATTTCTTTTAGATTCCCAGCTACTGTACTGGGGAAAAGCTCCTCTGAGCTCTATCCTCTACCCATTTAACCCAAGCAGTTACTGAAGGACAGACCTCTGCAGTGATTTGGGAACAGGCCAGACCAGAAAACAGCTACAACAAACCCACTCCACTCAGGCATGAGGCAGCACTCCTGCATATACTGGGTGGAAGCTGATTTTGTCATAGGGGTGACCTAGGACTCCAGCTAACAAGATACAATTGTCTTTCTCATGAGACGAGTTCAGAAAACACCTTGTTGAAAGCAGTCTTTTCCAAATTGCTCCCAGAAGACAGAAGTACAAAGCAGGGGAGGAAGAAGAAGGGTCAAGCACACTGCTTAGGGGATCTGGGCACTGTATTTGGAAACTTGCATGGGGCTTTGCATGTTTGCATGCAAAACGACTTGCCTGAAGCTCTTGGCAAGAGCTAAGAGCAGCTCCCAGCCCTTGACTGCCTCTCTGCATGGCTTGGGCTGTCCCAGCCAGAGATGTCTATTACAAAGTCCTAGGATGTCTTGGAGCTATCTATGCTTTTATCCATAGACCTTCCCTCTGCAGCTCCCTGCTGCCTGGGACCACCCATTTCTCCTCACCTTGTTTATGAGACCCTGTCTCCATGAAGTCCCTCATGCCAGACTCCAGCCTCTGCCACCCCATGGCTACTGGCCATTCAGCACTGAGACCATCTGCAGGAGGTTGTACAATGCTTGGCAACATTCAACTTGACCCAAGCTGGGGTTGTTGCTCTCACTTTCGAGAGCCACAGACATAAAGAGACAGGATTTGCTGGCCAAGGAGAAGCCAGGGCAAGCTGATACACTGCAGGCTCCAGAGGTCAATGGCTGCAGCTCTGTGCTGAGGGAGGATACGCAATGCCTAATGTGGAAATGTTTGTATTTGGAGCAATATATAGTTACATGTAGCCCCTAGCAGCTGCAGAGGCTGTTTACAGTAGCACACAGTGCTCAGCCTATTAGCTGAAGGCCTGACAGTGACCAGATGCGGAGAGGAATGACTGAGAAGCCTGCAGCCGTATTTATCTCCTTGCCAAGATCCCAACAATACCTTGCCTAATAAGTCTGGCACAGAAATAATCATTTAAAGAGCTAAAAAACACAACATCCGCAGCCCATCTTTACAGCCAGAAGGGGAGTTTTGTGAGGCTTACAGTCTAATCTTTCACTGTCCCAAGTGCTTCCCTCCTACTTCACAAACAGTGGGTGATTTATCTCCTGAATGGCTGGATGCAAGCCTCCTGTATGTAATCGCTCAACAAGGAGGCTGCACCTCTGCAGCCAAGCTTGGTCACTTGCAGCAGCTGCACGGGGAGGCAGAAAGCAGCAGAACAGAAGCCACCACCTGCAGTGCAAGTGGGCTCTTCTGCACAGGGGGATGCCTAATTCACAAAGGGCTTCCCTCCTCTGATGCCAGGAGGAGAGCTGGTCCCCAGGGCAGGCAGCCCTAACCCTGCCACTGAACCGCAACGTGCACACAGGCACTGGTCTGCGCACGTCTTATGCTGGGGAAAGGACAGGCTGTACTGCCACAGCGTGTGCCCCTGCAGCACCCAGCGCTCCACAGATTACCCTTAACTTGCTAAATTAAAAGAAAAACAGAACAAAATCGCTCATTAGGTGCTTTCTGAGGGTGCAGAGAACCATATCTTTTCTGGCAGCAGAACCAAATGTTGGATGAACATCAACAGCAAGAAACATAAGTTGCGCTCCAGTGGTTCACATAGTTTGTGACCTTGGCTAGCAGATAAGCCTGCACAGTATGATCTTCTGTGTTTTGCAGGCTGCAGGTGCCAGGTGTCGTTGAAGGTCAGTCTTGAGGAAAAGGCTCTCCCACAGTTGAGAGAAGGTTACAGAGAATGATTTTTATGCAACATAAGCTTGTCGATGATTAACAATTTTCTTTCGGTTAACCGCAAAGTTAATAGTTATTCAAAGCACTCCATTGTAATGGGAGTGGAGATGGGGAGACGTACTACATTAACCTTTAATCTTGGACTGTGCAATAAAAATTAAAATGGAATATGGCACATAAGTATGATTAATTCTGCTTGCAAAGGGAGAGGGTGTCAATGTATGCTTTGGGAGGGAGTGTTTCCTTCTGACAGTGGGGTGCCCTGATGCAGGTGAGGATGTGCCACAGGAAGGCTGCACTCAGCGTTCATCCCTGTATTTTCTGCTTTTTTTTCAAGCTCAAACCATGTTCTGTTTTGACATCCACATTGCTAACTCTGCACCTCCCAAAAATCTCTGAACATTAGGGAGTGGATGGATTATTATTTTTAGTCATGGAGGGGAGAATGGAGAAAGAAGAGTGGCACTTGGCAACTTGAAGCCATGGACGAAGGCCATCATCAGTGAAACATTAGTTAGCCAGTACCCACTGCAGTGCACTGCTCCAGGGATAAGGATGGAGGAAGTTCCCCTTGCCTTGCTCCAGCTACCTCTCTAGCCACAGCTACTGTCTGAGCTTGGCACTAAACACAGACTGTGCTCAGGCCTCACCGGTGCCTCTCAGCGCCTGCCTGTGCCACGCTGCTTTTCCTGCACTCTTCAGACCTGCTAATGCGCACAGAGCCATTACCACTTGCAGAGAGGTTTGCTGGTGTCCGTACCATAGAGATGATTTTCTGCTTGCAGCTCAGTGACATTCGAAGAAAAAGAATAGCATGGCAGACAGGCCTGAGGGGCAAACTTTGTACTCACGGTACCCCTTAGCTCAGCAATGCTTGGATCTGGGTTTTGATGTGGGATTTGCAAAGCATTGTAATATCTAGCTCTGGATCCATTTTTCCTCTTTTCTCCTTCCTACTCCCTCAAGCCTGTCAAAAGTCGCTTGCCTGGTATCCTTGGTGTTTTGACCTGAGCCACTCACAGACAGCACAAAGGCTGAGAGATTGGGTTCCTCAAACTGAATCAGAACTGTTTTGAAGCTAGATTTCTCCTGTAGTTCAGATACACCTGAATGAGCCTGCCCACTTGTTTTCCTAAGGAGCTGCCACTTCCTTGTCCCATCCAGAAGCTCAAGTGTCGAGCTAGTGCAAATGGATAGCTGTTTTCATGGATACTTTCTCAGCTGCGGGTGTTCCTGTGAACCATGCTAAATCTCCAGCTGTCTGTAAGTCAACATGCATTTCCCAACACTTTCTGCAGTCATTCAACAGCCATGCCAATATAAAGTGTTCATTAAGACAGAAATCGGCCAGCTGATGAGAAAACACTATAAGCAGCTCTGCAGGCTCACACTCTTTCCCCCGACAGCCAAGCAGCATGACCCCATGCACCAGCACACCCCCAGCCCCCTTGCAAGGCTGGGGTCTGCCCCTGCTCCTGAGAGCAGAAGGAAGAGGTGGCTGTTCTCCTTATCAGCCTGAGTCATATCGTATGCACACAGACTGCCAACTTGCAGACAAAGAGGAAACTAAACACCTCCACGGCATGCCAGCAGATGCTGGCACCTCTGCCTGCTTTTGTGCAGGGAGCAGCAGTGGGGCGGATGCAAGGATCCACCCTCCACCCTGCTGTCCCTCTGCAGAGGGGATCTTTAATCCCTTCTTCCGCCACCACCACTGCTCAGCAGTTGCAAGACTCCTCTCTTATGTCCTCCTTCCCAGCACCAAGCCCTGCTTTGGTTTTGGTAAGCCCCGCAGCCTAAGCCCTGGTGATCACAGCATGGCGGGCAGCTCTGAGCTGAGCTCGTGGGGAGGGCAGAAGTGTGCTGTGCTTGTAGGCAGCATGAGAGGCCCTCTGCTACCACAGCTCATGCCTAGCAGCATCTCCTCAAGGTCTTTCAGCCCAAAGGCATCCTTCCAAGACCAAGGGTGGAGGGTCAGACAATGGTCAGGGCAGGCAGAAGGGCATGTCCCATTCAGAAGGAAGGCAGGTCAGAAAAGCCTGTGTCAGTTCAGGCTGAGACACTGCATCATCAGTGCATTTTTCTTTGAGAAACAGATTTAACAAAGAATGAAATAAAAACCATAAGAATATACACAATGGCGTATCTATAATGGCTCTGTAATTGTTGGGCTTTAGTGCACAGTTAATCAACAACCTGGCTAACTTGCCTTAAGGTAATTAAGAAGCACTGTGAAATTGGTGCCATCCTCCTGCCTCCACACAAGCCCCTGCTTCCAAACAACACAAAGTTATAAAGAGCTGCCTGCAAAGGTCTGCAGGATGAGGCCTTTCATATTTTCCGAGGCCAAGGTGCATCCCTATATCAGGAGGTGCGTCACTGCTGGGTGATGCTGAGCTAGCAATGTCCCACAGATCCACCCAGAGAAAGGGAGACCTACTCCACCACTTAGCCCAGATGTGGGACCAAATTTTGGCAGGACCCTATTAAAAAAGCACTCCTGTGTGAAATTTTTTTCCATTGAGAGCCACACATCTGGGAGAAAATGCACTGCAGAGGAGACTGAGAATAGGACCATGCATAGAGGAGGGGGGTGATCTGGCTGATGGCAGAACCAAGGGTCCAAGATGGTTTACTGAAGAAAAAGCAGGTCTCACGTTTGCTCTGCATAGGCGTAGAAAGCACCTGCACATGGTATTCAAAGGGAAGATACTTAGGAGCATGCCACAAACAGAGGGAAAGAAGATTAACAGTGTTGCAGCTCCAAAAACTAGTGTGTTGTGAATTACTGCAAAGTCACACTTAGATTTAGGCATTAACATCAGGCTGAATCAATAACTAACTAGTAACTGTACCTAATAAAGCACAGCTGTGCTGCACTTACATCTTCATCTTCCCATGACTTCGCACTCCTTCCACTTCCATTTACTGGCAAGAGTCTTACAAGAAGCTGTAATTCACTGGAAAGGAAGGTACAGCAGCAAGAACAACACACTGTGCACAAAGTGGTCTGTGTATAAAGCCTGTTTAGGCTTTCCTTCACACCCTGGCATGCTGAGGGGCAGAGCTGAGTACCCCCCACCTCAGGTGCCCATCAAAATGTATCTGTGGGCACATGGAATTCATTTTCCCATACCACAGCACACAGCTGCTTATGCACATGTCTCTCCTACAGCTTCCCCACACCAGCTTTCTTCTCCTCACTCCCTCTAGAGCGTGCAGTTTTACACCATGAGGCACGCAACCATCCTCTCCGGTCTCCCCCTTTGCCCATATAGATGGATGTCCAGCCCAAAGCCCTGGGAGCCCCTACAGCTAGCACAAAAGCAGGGTTGAGAAGGTCAAGGGCACATCTCCCTGCAGCGATGCTGAAGCAAACTACCTGTATGCAGAGTCAGGCTGCCATAGGGCACTTGCTGCACCTGCTCTGTGAGCAGGCTGCTCAGCCTCCAAGGCTGTGAAACTGGTGAGCTATAAAAAACATGAGTCACTCACAAAAAATCTCATATCCTTCTCCAGTTCAAAGCATTTCCTAGAACTGCGCGGACTGCGAGGCCTTGGGGACACAACTGTTTCCTGACATTAAAAATCCCCCTCCTGCTCTCCCGCAGCACCTCCCAAAACACATCGGTGTTTTGCTGTGTCTCTTGCGTCTAGAACGTTTCTCAGTAGAATATAGGTACTAACAAGGGAGGAAATGGGAAAAGGGGAGCAGCAGCAGCTGACAAGTTCGCCTGTTACAATGCAAAGTACACCCTTTGCTCTTGGAGAGACAATGCCTGCTGTACGTAGATAAGCAGACAACTGATGGAAAGGCAGGGCAAGCCAGATGCTTTGCATGCTTTCAGTCCATGAGGAGCAACACTGGCACCGTCTGACCTTGAAACAGTGACTGAACTGAAACATGACACTGAAGCATCTTCAAAAGAGGTGGTTTTTGCCTCCTCAGCCCAAGGGGGACTCCATCTCCCTGGCAGAGGAGAGCTCAGAGCCAGAGATGCAGGAGTTTCCAGGAACGAGCCCAGAAAATAGGCCACAGGCAGCCTGGACTGCAAGAAACAAAGGTGTTGGGCATACGCAGTCTCTGTGCAGCAGCCACTGGGAGCTGGATGCTAATAAAAATATCCGAGCCCCACAGGCACGTGGGTTGGTTATGGAAGACTGGGGAGAGAGCTGCGGACAGAGCAGGATACTCTGCAGCTAGCCATGCATTCCTGCTGCATGGAAACTAACTCTGCTTGTGGCCTTCAAGGCATAGCATCAGTCCTGGGAGAAATTACTGCCTGGTCAGAGCTCTGCATGGCTGTCACGTGCATAACAAGCAGGTTATATCTGTAGTAACCCGCTTCGCTGATTCCTGCCCTGCTGGGAAGTCGATAAAAATTGACAACACCTCCATGAAATTGTTGTTCCTTGGTCATGTATTCTAGAAACATTTATTCCTCTGGAGAAGATAAAGAAAGGGATAAGAACTTTATTCTCTACATGTAAGTGAAAACATTATTAAGAAAAGCTTTTACCAGGCAGGACACCCATTCACCTAGCACTGCACTTGACAAGATCCTTAAAGGCCTTGCTGTGCTGGGTGTACCAAAAGCAGAGGAGGATGTTTAATGCATGCATCTTTATTGCTGCCTCTCTTGGGAAAAGTGCTGGATTCTCCTCCTCTTTTTCTCCAGGCTTATCTGTTGACAGATTACACCAAGAAAGCCCTTTCATAAAGCTTTATTAGAATGCCAGTGCATGCAGTAAGGGCCACTGAAATATTCCCAAAGCCACAGACAAAGCTGACAATCTGCAATATTTGAGTGTATGCTCTGACCCAGTATACAGCAAAACAGATGAATAGCACTTCCCTCAGGGCAGGAATTACTTCTGAAGCCGCTGACAACTCACTGTTTATCTCAGTCCCACTCCTAATAACAGTTGGAGATGAAACTTTTTCTAACTCAAATTCCAACTTGGAGATGTCCAGAAGACAGACCCTTGACCTCCCTTCTGGCAGCCTTCTCAGCTCCTGCAGACACTGCCTGTTGAGATGCTGCAGTATTGTTTCCTGCTTGCAGGGCAGGAGTGATGGACAAGAGCCAGGCTCTGTTCCTTGCTGCCTGTGTGGACCCTGCCATGGAACAAGGTGGCACAGCCTCTAGCCAGGGAAGGTGCTCATGGCAGGAGTGGCATGCCCAGCTGCCAGCTCAGGCCAACTAGCCTCTAACTTCTCCAAAGTTCACCTCTGTTTGCTCCTGTTGTTAGCTCTGAAGCAGGAACAAACAGCAGATGCACCATTTAGTCAGTTTTGGTATTGCACAACTGAAAGAGAATAGGAAAGCACCCACAGGAACTGAGCCAAGTCAATTAAGATTGAGCAATACATGCACCTGGCTGTCAGAAGTGTAAGATACTCTCTCTTTAGTAATTACAGAGCAATTATGAAGTTAACAGCAATTCCAATAAGGACATGTATTTCACAATACAATTTTGTTCACAATCTATCAGGAACAGTCACACCAAGGAGATACAGCTCTGAAACCAAACTGTCCTCACCCCTGCAGGCATAATCATTCAAATGCCAATCTTTGGTGGGGTGGGATTTTGCACTAAGTCATAATTGATTAGTTATTAACAGGATGCAATAGAAGCTGTACTTTAATGTAACTTTTAAAAAAAAAATCCCTTTTTTAAGATAGGTAATGGAAACCAAGATGAGAAGAATTTGGGTATTGGGCTTTTGCAAGATCAGTTAGGCTATAATTCTGTAAAACCAGAAACAGAGTAAAGCTGGGTTTCAATATATATGAAGACATCACAGCCTGTTCTGCATGGTCTGAATGAAAAGCTTCAGATTTTCTGCCTCTTTACAGTGGTAAAATCAGAATGATTTCAGTTTATCCAATCCATCCAAAGAATAAATACGGAACAGAAATTATTATAAGGTCCAGAACAGATCCCTCCCTGAATTTAACATAATAAAGCAAACTCAGGTCTGCTGAACTTAAAACCTGACTTGCACTGAAATCCAACTTTGCTCCAAAATACTCATTTGCCATTTTGTGCTTGTTCTAAGAGACAAAAACAACCTGCTTTCCTCCAAGTACCACATGGCAGTACAAAGTGGAGGTCTCCTTTGGTGCACTGTACTGCTGTGGCTTATGGCCAGGAGCAAGGAGCACTGCGTCATCACCATTTGCTAACAGGGACTAGAGATTATTGAGCAAGTGACTCAGGTTGTTTGTTTTAGCACCCGGGCTGACCTCTCTGAAAGAGGCTGCCAGGGAACACATCCATGGGGATGTCCCTTGATGCCACTGAGTTGGATTTCCGAGCCCTGCAGATTAACATCTAGACTATGAACCTTCCCATGGCCCTGCACTAATCCAGACAGGCAGTGACACTTTGGTATTATCTGCTTTGCCCACCTTGCTCTACCTCTGCAGTACACTGCAGATGAACCCATCCACACAGGTGGTGACATAGGCTACATACCCATGAACACAAAGTGTTCAAACCCCTTGGATAGGAAGAAAGCACACAGAACATGGACAGCACTAGCTGGAGAAATGCTGCCAACGTGTGTATAAACCCCACTAATTCTCTTTTCTAAGGGACTTTCTGGGCAAGAGAAGCCAGACAGGAAGTCTTCCATCAAGCCTAGCATTAATCTCCTCACTGTCTCTTGTTCATGTCTCCTTTCAGGTTTCATTTCGTTCAAGTAGTGAAACCTGTTGTGGTTTGCTTTGATAAAGGCAGAGCCACTCAGTGTGTTCAGGCAGGAGGGATGTTTTACTATCTCTCTCTGCATCACCAGTAGGGCTGAAAAGGTGCTATTGTGGTTTGACAGCTAAAGGGATATGTGATTCTATCAAGAGGTATCCAAATATTTGAGTGCACTATAAAGATTAAATAATTAATTATCAGGACTCCTGGCAAAAAGATAGCCAAGCATTATCCCCATTCTCCAGACAACAAGAATATTTTTGTAATGAGTAATGGTTTTAAGAGCTACCCAAGGCTTGCTATGAGCTAGTGAAGCTGAGCACAGGCACCATGAAAATCCCAGGCAGCACTTTTACCATAAGTGCAGCTAATGCCCTCTAATGAACTGGAAGAGACAGGTCTCAAGCTCACTAGAAACATGTAAGAGTATGTGTAAGCTGCCTTTTAAGTACAAAGAGCTGAGCAAGATTTGGAGGGCTCGGAAACTAGGTGCCTATGGAAAAATTTTACTCTTCCATCCTCTATTCCTCTTCATCCCTTTTGATCAGCAAGGGCAACTAAGGACTTCTTTGCTTCAAATTATGCATGGGATGACTTTTTAAAGTAATGGTCATATATGCACATACGCATATGCATGCATACATGCACAGACACACACAAAATCACCATTGCTATTCTTTATAAATTTAGCAAAGGCTGCAGCACCCCATGAACATAACACCTCGGTGCCTTTCCCTCTGTCCTGGGTTCAGCAGTAGCAGTCATTTTTCTCCTTCTTAGTAGCTGGTGCAGTGCTGTGTTTTTGACTTTCAGTCTGGGAACAGCACTGATAACACCAATGTCTTTAGTTGCTTCTCAGTAATGTTTAGCCTGGACTTTTGGAGCCTCATGCTCTGCCAGGGAAGAGGGGAAGCCAGGAGAAGTAGAGACAGGACACCTGACCCAAAATAACCAAAGAGGTATTCCATACCAGAGCACACCATGCCCAGTATATAAACTGGGGGCAATTACCCGGAAGGGCGAGATCACTGCTCGGTCAGGCTGGGTATTGGTCAGCAGCTGGTGAGCAGTTGTATTCTCTCCCCTTGTAATTTCTCTTATCATTATTACTATTGGTGGTATCAACAGTGGTTTGTGTTATACCTTAGTTACTGGACTGTTCCTATCTCAACCCATGGAAGTTACATTCTTCTGATTCTCCTCTCCATCTCTCCGGGAGATGGGGAGGAAGAAGTGGGAGTGAGCTAACAACATCGTGGCAGATTTACAGCTGGGCTTAAACCACAACACCTTCTAGTCTCCTGTTATGTCACCTTTTTAGTTTTACTTTATCTGTGTTTAGATCACATCTCTGGGACAAAGAGTACATCCTTTATACGGTTCTGTGATGTGTTTTTGGGATTAGAGACACTGAGTCTCTCCAAGAAAACCATGCTACATTTTTGTGTTTTATGGTGGTTCCCTGGCAGTGAGAAGCTTTAAAAGCAAAGAACTAGAAGGATACACCATAGATCACCTTTAAATGGCAACATTTCAGTGCCTTTCACATGCTGCGCCATTGCCTTAGAAGGAGCCACACAGCACAGGCTCAAGCAGGGTAATACAGAGGAGAGCTGTCAGGTCTAAACCACATCCTGGGCAGCCAGAGTCACCCGTTGCTGATGCCTGGATACAGCTCTGCACCAAAATCCTGCAGGCCAAGCAGCTGGGCATGGGGTACCTCAGGAGGTTCAGAGGCTTCCAAATCAACAGCCTCGCACACCATGTTCTCATCTTATCCCGTTAGTGCATTTATTGCCCCACAGACCCTCCTTGCTCTTACCAGCTTTCTCCACCTGAAAATTAACCTTCTTCTTCCACAGCCTGACCAGCTTACCTTGGGCATTACCTTTTTTATAGGCAAGTTATAAAACAAGGTACAGCTGCCCTAATGCTGTCTCCACATCACCTGGGAGAGCCTCACTTGTGCTGTCTGCCTAGGCCAAGAGAAATTCATCCTGGTTTGATAGGGACAGCCGAGACAGGGCCTTTGATGTGACCAACAGACCTTTTAGGTCACAAGGAGCGCATGCTGATATGCTGTGTCCCAGGCAGAGCTGCCATGGCTGTGCCATGGCTGTGACCCCCCAAACCCTCCTTTGCCTACTGCCATGCTGCCACCCCATCCTGCCATCAGCAGATCAGCTCTGCAGGGCCCCAGTGCTGCTTCTTCCAAGTGCACATCATTCATTTCCTCTCCATGTCGCATTTACGGGCAGTATTCATCTTGCCACATCTTGCAGCATTTTCTCCATGGCAGGTTGCCGAGGATGACGCTGGGATGTTTATTTCACTCTTTTGTTAAGAAGGATGACAGGTTTTTGGATGAGCCTGCCATGGTCTGTAGGAGCCAAAAGCAGGTCCAAAGTTGAGGGAAAGAGATACAGGCTGGGAACATTTCTGAAGCACCTGGACTTGCACCAGGAAGGGTTTGCTCCCTTGTGTCAGCACAGCTCCCTTTGCCGATAGTTTTGACACCGTTGCCTCCCACTTTGACAGCCCTGGCTTGCACACCAAATTGCTCTGCAGCCCCTGTGCACACAACTCTTTTAATATGATAGCATTACTTAGTGGAAGTCGTGGGGGTTTGAGTTAACTTGGGTGTCCAGCGGCACTGATGAAATCTGCCTTAGATTTCAGAGTATTTAACAGAGAAGGGTTGAGGTCTCCTGGAACTACATGGGTCTGACAGGATGCAGTAGCTTATCTAGAATGCAGCAGCCTCCCCTGCTCTGTAGAGGGAGTTTATGCTGCCTGAACATCACCTCTACACTGGTCTTCCTCCCTCCCAGGCATGAAGCTCATGTTAGCCTACTGTGCCTGATGCTTGTCATTCCCATATTTACTGGGATGAAGGGTAAATTGTGAACACAGCATCACAGTCAGCCCAACACTGACCTAAGATAGCATTATTGTTGAAAGCTATGGTCCTATCCTGCCTCTCACCTCTGGTCATACCTTCCTGCCACCCACGGGTTGTCAATCTGAGGGCTCATGGAACTGTGGGGTGAACTGCCTTTGTCCACCAACCCTCCAGAGACCAAACCCTGCCCCACTAAGTCATTCATTTCCATGTGGACCAGCAAACAGCTCCAACACACAGCGTGGCCACAGGACAGCTCACACGGCACGCTGGGCACATGAACCAGGGAAAATGCAGGAACACAACACTGGTGGTGGCAGCATGATTTTAGGTGAGCTTGATGGTAGCCTGAGACTGCAGACTGAAGTCTGGACATGACAGAGGATGCTCTGCCCCTGCTGCAGTGATACAGCAGCAGATCTGGGCAGTGCTTGGGCTTGCAAAGCACACTTCTGAAGTGTGCTCAATTTCCAGCAAAAAATACACTCTGCTGCATTTGCAGAAATTGGAAAAGGACAATTTCTATCCAGTTAAAGTACTTAGACTTGATTTCACATTTTAGCCAGATTTCCCAAGGGAACATGTCACAGAAGGTGCCAGAGAATGTTAGGATCAAGGAGATGGAAGCATTGAGAAGACCTGAGGATACAGCAGTAATAAGGTGGAAGACAACTAAAAGTTAGTGGGAGGCAGGGACGTGGAAAGGATCTGAAGATACTGCGTGGTGAAGAAAGCCACAGAGGTTATGGTGGGAGATCTGGGATTGCTTCAGGAGGTTTGCAGAAGATAAAGACACAAATCTGTAAGAAATAGGGCTTTTTAAATTCTGTAGATTATGGAACAAGTGGTTTTTGAAATCTAGTTGTACACAAACACACCAGATGAATCTGGCTACTGCCCCATATTGTGGGAAGCAGATTTATCCATGAACTTAGCTCTCTACTTAAAACAACTGATCCCCACCTATGAATGAGAGGCTAAACTAAAGCCACAGATCCAAAATACCCTAAATCTGGGGAAACTGAAATCTGTAGCTGGGACCTCCTCTAAACAATGCAAACATCACTACTTCAGGCCAGCCAGCCAGCTACGGACACCGAATGAAGACTTTCCCAAGATACCAAGCTACTCATCTGGCAGTGAGCTACATGTACAGTCCCACTCTCACACAGCTAGTGTCAAACTGGTGTTTTACTGCTCACCCCAGACTGGCCCCAGCAGCATAATACATGTTCTGCCGCCCCACTCCACCTCTGCCTTGAGCAGAAATACTGGGATGAGACTGCAGAAACCTTACTACCACAATGCCAACAAGATAGGCAGGGCTTGCAAGAGGCTGGATTTTAGGATGTATGCAGTGGGTTGTCAAGTGAGATGTCAAAAGTATAGCAGGATTTAAATATATTTAAATGTTTGAAAAACATTTTTGTCTGAGCAGTTGTAGTTAAGGACTCAATAGACTTGAGTAGCTCATTAACTGTGCCCTGTTCCCCAGCCAAGGCATGAGTTGCTTGGACAGGCTGCTGCCAACAACAGAGAGGGTATGTGCTGGACAAGGTTGCTGGTAGGGTGAAGCTGGGAGGGCTGCTTGCTGCTGGAAAACCTACCAGAATGAACAGCTCAAGATCTGCCTGAACTCACTGGCATCGGAGGGTAGGCATCCCTGATGCTCTGTGTATTGGGTCTCCAGCTGATTCCAGTGAAGCTGAGAAAAAAAATCAACTTCTTTTAACTCCCAAGGGAGCAGCAGAGTGCTGTGTGCTTCTGCAGTACTACGTCAATGGGAGAAACACCCTGCCACTGCTGCAAACAGCCACAAAGAGCCAATTTCTTTGTTCTTGCAGTGCAAGGAGTGTGTGAGCAGCTGTGAACTGCTACAGGCATTACACACACTGTGGCAAACAGGTACGTGATATGCAGGGCTAGTGGAATCTCTGCCTCGACCCTTTAACCCAATTCTGGCTTCTTTGCCCACTGCCACTGTGATGCCCCTGTGCCCCCAGGGCAGGCAGGGATGGATTGCCCATATCCAAGGGTGAGGCATCTGAGACAGAGAGGATGTGGACCCTGGGTCATCATCCCAAATGATGTCTGCTGGGCACACAGATTATGGCTCTTGGCACTTGCATTCTTCATCCTGAAAAGGCAGCCCAAGCACAGAGGTGGCTCCCAAGGGGTCACCTAGCTCTTCCAGATGCAGGGAGAGGGGTAGAGTAGGGCTGTGCAAAGGAGATGTGGGGGTAAGACCTCCTGTCCTGCTCTAGTGCACTGTAATATCATAGATTTGGGGCTCTTTCTAAATTCAGGGATCTGAGAGCACGGTGCCCTGTTTGCCCTCCCTGTTTCTGGGCAGCCCTTTTGATCCCATCTGAGAGGTGTAGCTATTGCCAGGTTTGTAGTTCCTCCTAACAGGAATGCTATGAGTTCCTACCCTGCCTGAGTAAAGGATACTGGTTGCCATCATTTTCACAACACGCTCTAGTGCCTTTGGGCAGATTACAGTAATTTTATCGCACTTCTCAAAGACTGTTTCCTTCATTGCAGCATGCTGTCTGCAGAGAGGTACTGACAGTTCCTATGCCTTTTCTTCTCACTACCAGCCAATTTGCAGTGTAAAAAAGATGATATCTTAAAAATGGACAATTAGTATCCTTACTAAGTACCTGTACTAAGCATCTCAATTAGAGGAGTGCCCAAGGGGGCTGGATTTCTGCTGTGCCAGGCTTCATGCAATGCTGCTCCTGCCCCAAAAGCACACAGGTGCTGCAAGGGGTTAGCTGAGACCCACAGTGCTAACCTGACATGGGTTGGTTTTCAAAGAGGAAAACAGAAGGACCATGACCACCACCTATCACCTGGGAAGCAGAACCAGCGTTGTTACAACCCTTCTAGGAATCCAATTCCACAAGCTCATCAGATTCATTTTGGGTTGGCCCTCCATAATGTTTTGCTACTAAATGCCTTTGGAAAATACTCTGCATTATGTGAAATGCATGTCCCCGAGGTTTGGTCTCACTTTGCAGCTTTCTGCAGTGTTTTTCCTTCTCCCTTAACTGTCAATTAACTGAGACTCCTGGGTTTGATATGAAGGTGATAAACGCACAGAGGAGACTCTCAGAGTCTGAATACATGAGCAGGGGGGTAACTCTACATATCACCCCATTCTTCATGAGCAAAAGCTAGGCTGGGATGATGTGATAGCACAGGTATTGTCAGCAGATGATCTACAGTTAAAATGAATAGGACTATGGAAAACTTGGAAATATCAACTGAGATAAGGAAACAAGGCTTTGGAGCAAGAGTAGATTGGAAAGATAGTGTGTTTGAAACTCAAGGAGGTAACAAAATATTAATGAACCAGCACCAAACAGCAACAAAGAAATCCATTATTTATAGGAAAGACAAATAATTATACATGCAAGGTCAAAGAAGACATTTGCACTGAAGTTTCTTAAGAGACAGGAGAGCAGAGAGTAATTGACTGTCTAGACACAGCCCCTGCTCAAGCACTGAAATCCCATGATGTGGGTGAGCAGGAACAACTGGGTCCTGTTGGCTAAACATGGCCACTTCATGAACAGAGCTGAAGGACAGCAGGGGGTATGTGCAGCCACAAAGGAGGTGGGTCTTGATGGCACCAAGGACCAAACTGTGGACATCAGGTTTAAAACCCAAAGGCCCAAGACTCTCCTGAAGGCACCAAGAGGACTCCCAAACCAAAGGCTGGGATTCAGACAACTTAGAACAAGTTATATTTTCTGTATGGATTCACTTTGATTCTTCAATAAGCTCTGCTTGATTAGGGATCTTCTCATGTTTGGTACAGCAAACTGTGGTCCCACCAGCACAGAAGCAGGTGGCCTCGAGCATCCAAGAAGGCCAACAGGAGCCAGCCCCTGCAGGGTCCAGCACATAGCCTCAGGGCCCAGGAGAGGGCAAGGCATTCCAGCTTTGGGCATCAGGTGGAGCTGGGGAGGCGCCACAGCCCAGGGGTGAATGTACTGCTTGTGCAGGGCAGCACACCTCTGGCTCACCTGGCAGACCCCAACAGAAGATGAAACAGTCCTCTGAATTGGGGATTATTAGGTGCCACCAGTGCAAACATACTTCATAAGTGTTCAGAAGCACAACAAAGAGACACAAAGATGGACCATAACCCCTTACGTTGCAAAAGAAATGCCTTTCCTCTGACATACTCAGCTCATTTAAAGCCAGCCGATTACAGCAGAGCTGTTACTATAACTGGTGCCACTAGCGTAGCCATCCTGCTTTCCTCCCACCACAGCATACAAACCACCTCCAACGGCAACAGTCAAGATCATGCTTGGTGATGGCTCTTCCTTCCTCTTCTCACACCCTCCTTCAGGCATGCTGAGCCAACAGCAAAAGCCCCTTGCACTGGCCATTTTCCTCTGTACTAAACCTCATCAGTCTTTAAAAAGAAACACAGGCAAAAAAGATGACTCAAGTTCCCAAATTTCTACAGGAAGCTCTGATGAGTGTTTGTTTTTCTTTTCAGGGTAGTATGTGTCCTCTTCATGGAACCAGAGGCATTTTCCCACTGAGGAAAGCATTTACTTCAAAGCCAGAGGCCCCACAGTCATTATGAAATACTACCGCTGTGGAGAGGAGAGATAAGAAATGGTTACTAAGAATGGAAATCAAACAGGCATTGGCAGTTCAGGTAAAAAGTCTGTTATTAATGATGCTATACCAACATATTAGCCTCACGAGGATAGCATAGATTTCCTTCACTTATACCAGACTGATATATTGGAGGTAATTTGCTTGACATGTGGAAGTGGGTCAAATACTCATCTCTAACCTATAAGCCACACAAGGAGAGGCTTTGCAGTGTTCCCGTACTGTTGTGAGCTAGTGGACAACCACACAACATTTCCTAAGGCTCCAGCCCCCAGACCCTCTGGAAGTGCAGAGCAAATTGTGGCATGCATGGAAGGCTTGTGATGACCCATGCACCTCTGTGCATGGCCCTGGGCCTGTAAATCTCAAGGTATTCATGTGAAATGCAGGGACGGGGGAAGGAAACCTGCTGGGATACACTATACCCTGAAAGAAAATGGGCCTGGGGGTACCATGGGCACTCAGACATCGCATAAAGCAATTTGCAGCTGCGAGGATGGGTGTGGTTGAAGGACTCAGCACATAATGGATGCTGTGCTGGAAATGGACAGAGAAATCAGGACTAGTGAGCTCTTGCTGTGAATCCTGCTGTGAAACAGCATATGAGATGCTGTTATGACAAGTGCAGTCTACTGGCCATCACTACGAACCTCTCACACAGTTCATTAGGGAAAGGTCATGGGTTATTTTTATTTTAATTCCCAAGGACACTCTTGGTTTGCTTCACACACTTCTACACAGGATTTCGATCTACACACCCAGATCTCTCTGCTCTTATAAACACAGCCATACATATCATGTATTCCTTTTTGCCCTTCACTCACAAAGCAAGGCACAAAGCCATAAAATGCCTTTTTGAACTCCAGCTGTGCCACTTTGTGGAAGCATTTGAAAACTTTTAGTGAAAGCACTGAAGGTCTCTGGCATATTACCCCTGTTTTGAGATTGATTTAAGATGAGACTCTTACCACTCAGCACATCTGGAGGAGTGCTGTGCTCCAGGAGCACTTGCGGTGTCCATGAGACTACTTGTGGAGAAGGACTGAATAGCACAGGAAGCCTAAAACCACTGTTAGGAAGCCCACCAGGATGCTGAACCTATGAAATTTATCCCCAAACCAGCCTCCATTGATGGCTGCCCATGATAAGTCACTGGCAACATTCTTGGTAAAGCTTTGGTCTCCCTCTTTTTATTATTCAACTTCCTCTTCATTACAAAAGACCTTCACTGTAACGCTTCTGTCCTGGAGGAGGTCACCTGCTTGTAATAACATGGTACTTCCCATTTGTAGTCAATTCTGGATCCTGCTGTTAACATGCTATCTAACACCTGCTTCAAGGTAGTTCATCCCTTTTGCAGAGGAAATAGAAGGATAGGGACAGTGACTTGTCCAAGGTCATGCAGTAAAGCAGTGGTGAGCCGGCGGTGAGGCACTGGCACGGTTTGGATTCCTCTACACTGCTTGCCAGGATTTTGCACAGAAACAGCCTCCATGTTTGTCTTTCTGAGTTCCTCCCACATGAGGAGAAGAAAGGACTTTCTCAATTTAGCAAATGTGTACATGTCATTCCACACCCCTCCCACAACACAAGAACTTGCCCTTTTATAATTAAAAAAGCCTATAGCTTGCCAAAGCAGAGTCCCCAACAACTGTGTTAGCGTTACAGTAAGTGGCAGTACTTTGGACTATTACTGGAGATAAATGCACATTTTTCAGAAAGCTAATGGTACTTTATAGCTGGTTGCAATTAATGCCAGCACTGGTTTCCTCCTGGGTAACTTTCTTTCCTATTTAATGTTTGTCTAAACCTTCATTCTGCAGATGAAGTGATTTTTTATTAATATGATTCTAATTAATTGATTTAATCACTTTTGTCATTTCCATATTTTCTTTCTTCAGAGCACTTCACATATGTTGTTACAAGGAAGCAAATGTACTGTCCAGGAAGTTTCTGCCTGTACTTTCTCTTAATGTGCCCTGAGACATGACCTTAGAGAGCCATAAACAGAATTGCTTTCACCTCAAGTAATATTCTTCTCACTTTTCGTGACCTACAGAGATGCCTACAACAATACTAGTTGTATTGCCAAATACCATTTGACACCAGTAAACCCAGAAGCCAGTCAGTGGCAGCAATACTTACCAATGAATAAAGTGCTGCTCCTCCACATACTTCAGAGCCTTCTCCAAAGACAAAGAGATGCCTCATTTCACAGATGGAAAGATGAGAAGCAGATAGATTGGGGGGGGGGGGGGGGGGGGGGGGGGGG